>JAOYNC020049264.1:0-73360 GCA_025802115.2 Bertia moriformis
CAATTCCCTACTGTTGCGGGGTGTGGGCCTCCACAGGTGCCACATTTGGCCGGGATGTGTTTACAGGCGGTTCCTGGTTTGGCGGGGCAGTCTACTACCCGGCAGGCATGTTCAGTGCCTTCATGGGGCCCCGCGCATATAAAACAGCATGGTGGGCGGTCCCCACAGGCCTTGAAGCTGCGGTGGCCCAACTGGCAGCACCTGGGGCAGACTGTATCCACTCCTGTTTCCCAGTATTGCTCCGTCTTATAGCGGGAGCCTCCAAATCGAATGCCATTGATGAGAAGCCTCCGGGCCTCATCTAGTGAGCCAACTGTAATAACAATAGTTGAGCCCTTTTGGTTGCTGTTGTGTAGCTCCTTTGAGCTCCGAAGCCATGTTGGGTTTCTTTTTAACCGGTATTCAGTGCCTAGCTCAATCTCTTCACGAGCCAGAGCGCAACGTTAAATACTATACCTCCCGTCTTAGAAAAATATAAGCCACACCGCAAGTCACTACTGCATTCCAAGGATGGAATTGTGACGGTCAACTGCTGCCATCGCTGGCAAACGCTGCCAATAGAGCAGTATGAGCTCACGACGGGCCCTATCCCTTACACGTGATTGCACAATAAATAGATAGCTCTCCTCTGTCTTGACAAATGGGATTCCTTCTTCTCCTTCCCCTCCAGATTCGATCTTCTCGTCGTATGGCTACCTAGTTTAGATAGGAAGATCTTTCGTTATTATCTGATAAAGGATAACGTCGGACTAACTAGACGAGTTCTTGGGCGGGGTCTCTCGGATCGTAGCTAAAAGGGGAAATTGAGAGTCAATTCTCCCGGACTAACGGGGTCTATATGGAGAGAACTAGTCTAACGAAGAGGTGTATTGCCTAATGAATGCATGTGCGCATATGCAGCTGAATGAGTGCTTGATTAGCTATGTGGGTGCTGCACGTCGACAACATCAAGAATCCCCGGGCCTCGGTAATGGGGCCTACTAACCGGTATATCCGTCGATTCTCATCAAGTTCCACCTGGTCTCCCTCTCCCTTCACGCGGCTCTCGAACAGAAGGATAGCTAGATATTTTGTGTGGGTCTCTTCAGCTATCAATGCATGGCCGCAAACACCAGACCCTACTATCACCCCTACATATGTTAACTACCAGTCGCCCGATAACCTGAGCCCAGAACCCAATCATACCACGTATCATCACAGCAAGCTTTCCCCCTAACAAGGTTTTTACTCCGGCAGATGAAAGACAACAGCGCCCAGTGGAGTGAAGAATCAGGTGGTAGGGCACCTTTGTCTTTGCTTTTACCATGAGACCCATCAATGATGAGAACCCAATTGCGACCCCCAATATCTCGGTTTTCCTGCATGCTCCCTGGTTCTGAGGTCGTATGCACCTCTTAATTAGGAAGCAAGTCCCACACGCTGCCACACCAGGCGAGGTCTGAAGTTGCTAGATCTGGGCTAGTGATGGATACTAAGCCGCTGGGTATACAGAGCTCAACTGAAGTCTCACCCGCCAACTCTATTTAAAGCTCTCTATTATTCAACAACCACAGCACATAAATAAAAAGTGCTCTAAGCATATAATTTGGTCAAACCAGGTTTTTCGGTGTCCAATGAAGTGAAACTGCAATGTCCTTTCCGCTCCACTTCCCTATCAAAATGATCCATCAGCCAAGCCGACGGCACAGCTGTCTCCCCCCACGTCACCGGACCTAGGACAGCAATGTCTGCTTCATCCTTAGGTGGATGGCAAGCAGCACTTATAGCAGCACTACAAGTCCCCGCCAGCGGCATTACAGATTTGAATCTTCGGAACGCTAACGCAACCAATGCACACAACATAACAGTCACGACAAGAAGAGCCAAAAACATAGGAAGCGGCGAAAGGATTATTGAGCTGGCCTTCCGTGCATAATCTGGATGTTCTAGCATGTTATAAGGGATTATTTGGATGTAATACACACTCTGCGACACCAGCCAGTGGAGGATCATATATGTTATCTGAAAAGGGATGCCGTATTGATATGGTACACTGAGCCAATATGTTGAGCGCTGCTGGCTGTCCTTGACAGGCCAGGTGACACGGAGGGGTTTACGTGTGACCCCGTAGGAAGTGTACTCTGCTGATGCTAGCATGCTGGTTAAGACGCTGTTGTAGCAGTAGTAGGTGATTGTGATGAAGAGTTGCGGTATGTTGGCTAGCACGATGGTTTCTAGCATGTTTAATTGTGGTGAGTCACCTATATATTGGTCTCGTTTTGAGCCCTCTGTGTTCCAGAATTGGCTGAATTGATTTGCATTAAGCCAGCCGTTGCTGTTCATATTTCTTGGCAAAGGTGGAACGATATTATATATGGCGAAAGAGAGAAAAATCAAGTTCCTAGATCAATATCATTAGTTGATTTTTCGAAATGGGAGGATGTTTCAACCCTACAGGAGAAAGACTGCCAGCCATCGCTTTTTACTAGACGCTTTTCCCCAGTGCTTGTGTGATGAAAATCGTTTGTAGGTGATTGCCTCATGTTTGCTGTTGTCTAAAGATATCGATGTCTTGTGCGACTTCCAGAGCCCACTATGAACATCTGTGCTTGAAATCCAGCACATTCCCTTCGTCGTGGGATCGGGCCTCGTCATGAATGACGCCACAGCATCACCCACAGTGAGAAGAGGAGGCGATCGAGAGCGACTAACTCGGGCAGCAAGGAACATTGCTACCACTTTCACAGATGCAGTGAGAGAAATAATAATGCAAATTGGAGGGCTGTAAAGCAATTGGCAGTTCTCCTCGGCTTTGATGGCAAGACATTCATCGAACCAAAACTCCTTGACAAAGCGATGGTCATTCCAACTATTAGATTGAAGACTGACATTGCTGCAGACTGTGGTATCTTGTGATCCGTGGCTCTGATTTACGTACGGGAGGGCGTTAGTGTTGCCGTAGAAGTTGTCAAGTTCATCTGGTGAAAGGATGGATGCGTCCCCTCCATCAGCCACAGTCAAGTTATCCGCGAGCATAACAATCGCCTTTGTTCCAACTTGGTGCAGGCGGTTGGTAAAATTGACACATTGCTGCCAAGTAAGTCGGTTGTAGTTCCCTTGTGCGATATTCGAAACGAAATCGTGCCAGCCAAGCGTTGCATTATTGACGGAGGTAGACCAAGTGAAGCATTGTTCTAGTGCGGGAGTAGTTAGATTCCATATATTCTGTGAGTCCAGATCATATGGCCCGACTACTCCGCCATACTCGTTCGCGGACAAGGATTGAAAGATCATTGAGTTGTACCTAAGCTGCATTAGTGTAAATCTAAAGCCCTGATCCCTTGAAACATACAATAAATGGAAAGGCGTTGCCGTGATCAGCAATACCACCCACAGCGCGAGCCGGTATGGTCCAATGATGAAAAGGTTCCTGATACTTGCACCCCCAATGTCAAGCCACCTGCGTTGCTCATGGAATTTATCAATCTCCTCTCGAGTTGGGCCAATGAGGGTCTGCATGCAGTAATTGCTCGCAGCAAGAATAGCGGTGCTCAGGATGTTGATGATTAAGTGGAGTGCAGTCACCCATCGGTTGGATAAAGTGCAACTCCCTTGATATATTACCTTCGAGCTGAAAGACCCGTTGTTTGGATATCTGCGGGCCAGTCCAGCTGCTGTAGAGATCAAGACCAAATTGAGCAGGAGCACAAAACAAGATGCTTTGGCACAAAGGTAGACACCATCGAGCCAACCACGCCGCGACTTTGACTTTGGTATACTGCCATCCTCTACGTGAGATGTTGCAGTCGATGAACCGCTTATTTTGGAAGTTAGCGAGAACGATTTGGACTTTTCATCCTGCCGGTCCTGTGGAACTTCATGGTAGCTTTTTGCGAAAATCCATTTCATGTTTATACAAATGTTTCTGTAGTGATCAAGTGAAGAATGCGGGCATTTGTTTAGAGGTTTTCAGCCTCCTAATTCTATTGATTTATAATTACTGTTGACCCCGACAAGACTGAATCTCGACGAGGCTGAGGCTAGCATGGTTCGATTATCGTATTGCTGCTTATACTTGCCCGTCTCAGTAGTGATGTGTGGCATTGCTCCCTTTCAAGGGTCTGTCCTACACCGTATCATATCTTGCCTTTCTTTTCCACTTCTTCCCTTTAACTGAGAAAGAATTCTATTCGACCTCGCTGAGACCCTCATCAACCCTCGTTTCATAAAATTTTCACGCTTTACCTAATTTGTATGCATGAAAATGATTATTTATCTTAATTAGGTACTGTTTGTTTTGTCTTGGTTACCTACAGGTTACTCGCGGGTACGCTAACCGCCGCAGGGTACGGCGGACTGAAAGCGAGTTGTGTGAGTGAGTATATCTATTTAACATTGAAGGGCGGATTCTTCCACAGAAAGATCCTGATCTCGGTTCGGGACATACGACGGGCAGATCGGAACCGCCTGGCTATGGCTTAGAAGCTCATTAAGGTACAGGAAGCACCTCCCGCGCGGGAGGATACTTAATAATGTCAGGACCACCTGGGTTGGCAATAATGTTGAGAAGCATAGGGGATCTATCCAGCATTTACCTGGTGTTTCGCAGGGGAAAAAACCGCGCCCAGGTTTGGGGGGAAACCTGCGAGAGATAGATACTTGGTATAGACAAGACTTGTGGTTCAGAGGCCAGGCGGGATTCGAACCCACAAACTGCTGAGTGATGTCCGCACCAGCAGTCTAACCTAGACATCGCCAAAACCCAACCCAACCTCAAACTGTACATTGTAAAGAACAAAAAACGCTTGTAAACCAGAATAGAGATTCATCAAAAATCACTGAGGATTGCTTGGAGTACTTTATTATGATGACACGAGCCCAGCTTGGTGTTGACATTCCAATGCTAGCCTTCCCTGAGTGGAACCTCACACAACTGTTCCATGACACCTCTCTGTGTGGTTTAAAAGATGAACTTTCTGTTCAAGCAACTTCGTCCCACAGATATTACACTCAACCCTTTTGTTGGCCAGGGAGGATTGACATGTTTTCATAGAAAATGCCTGGTAAGTGAACCGGGTGTTGTGTGTTCTGCAATCCAATTCTTTAGCGGGAGATTAGTGTTCCCAGACAAAGAAAACAGAGCTTAGGTCGCTCTTCTGGAGACTTGACCCATACAGATTCCATCGCTTAGCGCAGGGTGATCTCGGTCTCGTCCTCTGAGAAATGCTGTTGCCGTTTGGCAGGAGGACAGGGTTCGTCATTGTCAGGTACAGGTTGGCAGTGAGATTGGCTGGGCTGAGTCGTGGGCCGCCCCTCTTCCATAGGATAGAATGCAGTCATCGCATTAATCGCATCGATCCGACGCTGATACTCCGCTTCAAGGGTGGCACCCGGCATTCTCAAGAAGGCACCAATCACCGATGATCACATCAATGCCATGGATGTGTTGAGGTGCTTGGCAAAACAATGTATATGTCATGGGCTCGGTAGGGAGTAGATAAAACGAATGGCATTCATATCTAAACTAACAAGTAGCCATAGACGAGAATATCGAATCTGAAGAAAAGAGAAGAAGAGGAAAGCCTATTTGCATGAAGAAATTTATAGGGGTTGTGCGGCAGGACCAAGCGGCTGTTTGCCTTCATTGCCTGTATGGTATCGTTTGCCATGTTGATGCCGTTTGTCGATAATGGTGTCGATGCGGCGCTGAGCCATCACAGTCGCCGGATCTATGCAAAACATAAAAAAATTGACTTTTTAAGCTGATATTAGGAGGATCATAATGCCATAAAGAGGAGGCGATTTCCGGTTTGGGTAGTCATCAGATATCACCGGCCCTTACAGAGTACAATACCAATAGCTTGTTGATAGAATGCTTGTGTCTGTTTGGCTATTTTTTGATCACTGGAAATATCTCCATAGAGATCTAGTATGTTAGTCCTAAGATGCAACCAAAGAAATCGTACGGATGTAGTTAACTAGGGCATATCTTATCAGATCGATGTCACGTCGCGATGACGTAGCGTCCAATTCTGAGCACATCTTAAATTACTCAACTCAACAACTCAATTGAACCGAATTGACTCTGCGCTATGATGGATGAACCCAAGCAAGTCGAATACTCCATCGAGAAACCGCTAAATCGCGAACCACCGACCAAAACCCTAGTAGATAGGTATTGTCTCTCATGCAGATCAGGCACTGTGAACTACCGAGTCTAACTCGAATCAGCTTCTACACTCCACAAGACATCAGCTATGACCGCAATCATGGCCCAATACCCCATATTCCAACCGGTGAAAACCACCTCGTCTGCATCGATGGCCAGGTTTGCACCCCGATTACCTTATCTGTGAAACAGCTCGCAACGGAATTCCCGCAACACCAGATAATCTGTGCACTAGAATGCGCGGGGAATAGACGACACACGATGCGCACTCTTTTACGGGAAGTCGAAGGAATCGATTGGGGTGATGGCGCGGTGATGAATTGTAAATGGAAGGGACCGAAATTGAGGGATGTGTTGCGGAGTGCAGGTGGAATCAATGGGAAACTCGAGAATCTGCATGCTGCATTTTCATGCTACCAGGTTAGAACACAGAATGATACTTGGTTTGGTGGGAGCGTACCGTTGGAAAGGGTTATGAAAGATGAGGATGGAGGCGACGTGATTCTAGCACTTGAGATGAATGATATGCCCCTAACGCCAAAACACGGTTATCCCCTCCGCGCAGTTCTCCCCGGTATCGCGGGTGCAAGGTGGGTCAAATGGCTGGACCAGATCACTATCCAAGACCATGAGTCTACCAACTTCTATCAGAAACGAGACTACAAGGTCCTTCCCGGAGAGGCTGTTGATAAGGAGTCGGCAGAACCACATTGGGACCGGACCCCGCCTATGTATGATACTCCTATTAACTCAGTGATCGGTGTTCCAACAGACGAGGAAACTGTTACATTGCGTGATGGGAAGGTCGAGGTGAAGGGGTATGCGGTGCCAAATGCGGCGGATGGGCCAGTCACGCGCGTACAAGTCTCAACGGATCGTGGCGAGAATTGGGTGGATGCTCAGATCGGGAAAAGTGAGGGACAGAGAAATAAGTGGTGTTGGGTGTTGTGGAGGGCGGATGTGAGTATGGAGCCTGGGACTGGAAGAGAGATTTGGAGCCGGGCGTTT
Organism: Bertia moriformis; assembly: GCA_025802115.2. Taxonomy (NCBI): domain Eukaryota; kingdom Fungi; phylum Ascomycota; class Sordariomycetes; order Coronophorales; family Bertiaceae; genus Bertia; species Bertia moriformis. The sequence continues at coordinate 7,157 of JAOYNC020049264.1, forward strand.
GATGCTGGGGGAAATGTACAGAAGGAGCATTCGCAGTGGAATCTGAGGGGTGTTGGATATAGTGGATATGGAAGGGCCATAAATCTTATTATTGTCTAGAGTGGCTTCCAACAGCGGTCCATTTACTCCATAATACATGACTATTTAAGGCAACACTATATACTTTTCCAAATGCTTGGGAATGGCAGAACGGAGGTTCTTGCTCTCGAGCCATGTCTGAGAGAACAACCGCTCAGCATAACGGTAGGCTCCATCACACAGAACAGTCACGACATTGTGTCCCTTACCGAGCTTCTCAGCAACTTCCTTAGCAGCAACAACGTTCAACGCAGAGCTAGCACCCAGGTAGAGACCCTCCTCGTCCAAGCAGCGGTAGACCATCTCAATCGACTTCTCGTCGCTGATGTTCAGCGATCCGTCAATCAAGTCGACATCGGGCTTGAGATTCTCTGTGATACGGCCCTGACCAATGCCCTCGGTGATACTACCACCAGCCCGGTCCATAAGGTTACCACCGCTCTGGACGTAGCTGTGCAGTACACTACCCGGAGGATCAGCAAGGAAAGCTTTCACCCGTCCCTCACTGACATCCTTCAGGTAGCGCGTGGTTCCGGCGAAAGTACCACCCGTTCCAGTTGCGCAGGTAAACGCATCGATTTTCCCACTAGTCTGCGCCCAGATCTCAGGACCCGTAGTCTCAATATGCGCCTGGCGATTGGCGACGTTGTCGAACTGGTTCGTCCACACAGCGTTATCAAGCGACTCAGCATGTCTCCGCGCCTGGTGGTTGTAGTTCTGTGGGTTGTCGAACGCCACCGCGGGGACCGGGTAGACTTCCGCGCCCAGAAGACGCAGCAGATCAATCTTGCCTTGCGACTGGGTGTTGGGCATGTAGATAACGAGCTTATAGCCCTTAGAGCGGCAGACATGAGCAAGACCAATTCCCGTGTTTCCAGCGGTGCCCTCGACGACGGTACCGCCGGGCTTCAAGAGTCCCTTTTCCTCCGCATCCTTGACGACAAAGAGAGCGGCTCGATCTTTCACGCTGCCACCGGGGTTTTGGAATTCGGCTTTGCCGAGGACGTTGCAACCTGTTTGTTCGGAGATGCGTTTCAATCGGATGAGGGGTGTGTTTCCAATTGCTGTTGTAGGACGGATAGGTTAGCATTGCTCCACGCTTCCCGGTATATGAGGGGATCGCATACCTTCCGTCAAGCCATTGACAGAACCCTGGGCTTGCGACACTCGCACAGCATAAGCGGTGGACCCCTCTGCAGCACGGAGGGCCGTAGTGCCAAACCGACGAATACTTTGGCGAAACATTTTGTCCAGTCCTGCAAGCGAGCAACTCAATACTAGTAAAGACCCCGGCGAGAACAGAGGCCGAAAGGCAATTCCCGGAGCCCCGGTTTTCGGCGTTAGTCAGACATCACGTGAAAAGTGGCGTGGCGTGAATTGCTACACATTAATATCAAATGGAGTCGAACATCATAAATTGAAAAACAATACATATTTATTTTCAAGTAATGATCACTGTAAATACACTGGAATGCATAGAAGAGCATGTCTGTACCGCAACACGTGCAGCCCTAGCCCTTATCGGGATATTGCCTGTTTGGGCTGTTTGTTTATCCCGCCGCCCCGTGACTTTCGATTATCGGCGGCTTCTTTGAGGACAACCTCGACCACGGCTTCATCTTGCGACGCAGCAATCCTTCCCGACTCGATACATCTAGGATTGCTGAACGATAGCTTACGAATTGTTATTGCGATGAATTGTCGATACTAGTGTGGTAGATACTCCATTCACCCAACAACTGTGACGACAAGTGAAAATTACCCCTCAGCGACACCATGCCCGCTCGCGTCTCCGCCCGTTCGACGTCCTCAGCTACACGCAAGACCTCTGTTCAACCTTCTGGACGAGCCGGTTCTGCGCCTCCGGTTTTCGTAATCCCAGGAGAGCCTCCATTGCCCGAAACATCCCCCAACTTACGACGGGATGTGTGCTCGATTTTCGCCGACGCCCAACGTTCGACGACTGGACACCGCAAGCTAGTTGTCCGCCTTCGGAAATTACAAGAAATCTCCTGTGGGATACTGAAGAAGAAGTCCAAGGATAATCAAGAGGAAGAAGAACTTTTGCTGCCAAATGAAGAGACCTATCCCGAGAAGGAGTTCAACGTGGAGGTTGGCCGATGTGTACTACGAATCCTCCCCATTAAGAAGACAGAACCTGTCGGTGATCGCATTCTACGCTTTGTCGGCACATTCTTAACGCATGCGTCGGAAAAGGATACTGAACTGTTCGCATCAGAAGAAGACGATGATGTTTCTACTGAGACTCCGACGGCGCGTCTAGCAACCAGCCTTGTTGCGGTAGTGTCGCCGCTTTTGGTGGCCAAGGACAAGATTGTGCGCTTCCGCGCTACGCAGTTAATCACGCTCATCGTCAACTCGCTCGACAGCATCGACGACGACTTATTTTACACCATCCGCCAAGGCTTGTTGAAGCGTATTAGGGATAAGGAGCCTTCTGTGAGAGTGCAGGCAGTGATGGGTCTCGGGCGTCTGGCAGGGAACGACGAAGACGATGATAACGACGATAATAGTGCGCTTTTGGAGAAACTTATCGACATCATGCAGAACGATACGAGTGGCGATGTACGAAAGACCTTGCTCACCAACCTGCCTCTTTCTCCGGGAACCCTTCCCTACCTACTTGAACGAGCCCGCGATCTCGACGCTGCGACACGACGCGCATTGTATTCTCGCCTTCTTCCGACACTGGGCGACTTCCGCCACCTTTCCCTGTCTATGAGAGAAAAGATGCTGCGATGGGGTCTACGGGATCGAGACGAGAGTGTCCGGAAAGCTACTGGCAAGCTCTTCTACGACCGATGGATTGAAGATTGCGCTGGCACAAACAAGGAGAATACCGAAGCAGAAGGAGGATCTGGTGCCCCACAACGCTCTCCACCAAATATTGCTGCACTCCTCGAGCTGCTCGAGAGAATTGATGTGGTGAATTCTGGTATGGAATCTGGCATTGCCCACGAAGCCATGCGTAGCTTTTGGGAGGGGCGCCCGGACTACCGGGAGGCAGTCGTGTTCGATGAGCCGTACTGGGAGTCGCTGAACGGAGAGTCATCGTTCCTCCTGCGCTCGTTCAACGACTTCTGCCGAGTCGAGCATGATGGGAAATACGATAGCCTTGCTGACGACAAGATGCCCGAGGTTATTGCTCTGGCACACTATCTTCAGAAGTACCTGAATGAGCTTTTGGAGCGAAAGAAGACCGCCAAGGAGAGTGGTGAGGCGAACGATGATGACAGTGTGGAACAAGAGTTTGTCGTGGAGCAGTTATTGCACATTGCCATCACCATGGACTATAGTGACGAAGTGGGACGACGGAAGATGTTCTCTTTGCTCCGAGAATCTCTGGCCATCCCCGAGCTGCCAGAAGAAACCACCAAACTTGCTGTCGAGACCCTGAGATGCGTCTGCGGACCTGACCTGTCAGCAGAGGCTGAATTCTGCAGTGTGGTCCTGGAAGCCATCGCTGAAGTTCACGACACCATCGCCACCGAAGACAGCTTTGTCTCTGCCAGGTCGGAAATTAGCGACGACGCCTCTAGCCGTGCTCGATCTGAGACACCCGCGTCTGAGGCATCTTTTAACAAGGATGAGGCTAAGGCTAAGGTTCTCAAGGAGATTGTCGTCAACATGAAGTGCTTACATATTGCTCTTTGCATGTTGCAGAATGTGGAAGGCAATCTGCAGCAGAACATGAACTTGGTGACTATGTTGAACAACCTGGTTGTGCCTGCTGTTCGGAGTCACGAGGCTCCTATTCGAGAGCGTGGTTTGGAATGCTTGGGTCTTTGCTGTTTACTTGATAAGGTAGGCTTCCATTCATTTCTTGGTACTTGCGGTGATGCTAACTGTTCAGACCCTGGCTGAGGAAAACATGACTCTCTTCATCCATTGCTACAGCAAAGGTCACGATGCTTTGCAGGTTACAGCCATACACATCCTTTGCGATATGCTTACGACGCACCCTACGTTGCTTGCGCCCGTCACTCAGCCAGACGGCGAGACTGTGTCCCCACCGCCGTTCCAAAAACCCCTGTTGAAGGTGTTTGCCAGGGCGCTTAGGGCAAACTCCCCGAACGATGTGCAGACAGGCGCTGCCACTGCTTTGTCGAAGCTACTGCTCACGAGTGCTTTCTCTCCCTCTGGACCCAACGTGCCGCCAGCCATCCAGGAAATGAACCAAGCGGCTGTTGAAACGCTCTTGTTGAACCTTGTCGTTTCCTTCTTCCATCCGCGAACTCGGGAGAACCCCGCGTTACGACAGTCATTGGCCTACTTCTTCCCTGTGTACTCTCATTCGCGAATTACAAATACGCAGCACATGCAGCGGGTTACAGTCCCTGTCGTGCGTACTGTTTTGAACGCAGCTGAGGAGCATTACTCGCTCGAAGCCGAAGAAGACAGCGACGGCGAGATCGATGAGACAATCGCGCAACGCGAACTCAAAACACTAATGACCGGTGTCCTAGGCATGCTCGCAGAATGGACCGATGAACGACGAGTCGTAGGTCTGGGTGGAGAGAACGTCCTCATTGGCGGTACAGCCAGCTCCAGCGCCTGCGGCTTCGTCCACCTAGCCGTGATCAAGGACATCCTGGAACGCATCCTGGGAATCAGCGCCGGCACCAACCGCTGCTCCAAGGATGAGCGCAAACTCCTCTTCTCCCTCATGAGCAAGCTCTACATCGCACCCCCACCACCACCGCCATCCCGCTCTGGCTCGCGCCCCCCCGAAGGCGACGATCAATTCCGCACAAGTACCCGCAGCAACGTCGAAATCACACAGGAGAACATCCAACTCGCACAGGAAGTTAAGGAACTTCTCGACCAGGCCGTCGAGGAGGGTGCTGCCGGTGATGCAACCGGTCGCAACGCTTTGGTCAAGGCTAAGAACTCTGTGCTAAAACTGCTCGCGACGGCACAGGGCATCCGGGTCCCGAGTAGGATGGCTCGCGAGGGTACTGAAGAGGGCGATAGTGATATGATGAGTGTGAAGTCTGGGGCTAGCAGTGTGAGGTCGGGGAGTGTGCGGCCGTCCATTGAACCTGGTTTGGCGAGACGGAAGTTCTCATTGGAGCCTAGTATTATTGAGGAAGAGGAGGAGGAGGGAGATAGTCGGGGGACGATTGTCAAGTCGGAGGTTCAAGATGAATGATTTTCTGTTTTCTGGTTTGAGTGGCGTTGTTTGGTTGATAGTAATGGATTGATGATGGATATCTTTATTTGGGTTGGAGTTATGTGTTTGTTTTGTTCTAGTATATATGATTATTGAATATATCTGGTCTACGATACTGCTCTATATATTCATCCGTTTTCTGTACATTCTCCGCTGTCAGTGGAGAAGATCCTTTGGATGGTCCGGATTGATCCAGGGAACTATCAAGGAACAATTTTCTTTCTTTCCCTCAAGTTCCCCTGGATTGACAGCCAGTTGAATACATGTAGATACAGTAAGTGAATACTATTATAATCGATCTGTCGAGTCAGTTAGACTTGCTTATACATATCTCGCTGCATGACGCCACAGGTGTCAGATGGCAAGGATTGACATTAGCACGAGTACATGTACATGTACCATGTAAGATACATGACTGTAATAATCAGAGGGATAATAGAGAATAAAGTAATGCGATCAATTATTTGTAGACGTATTGTGTTGTGCTCAGTACGTATGCTCCGTGGTCCTCCGGGTATACTTGTTGTACCTCTTGAGCAGGTTAACATAGTATGTATACCATAAGCTATTCTATTCATTCTCTTCCATATAGAAAAGAATAAAGACTCAATCAATCCCAGTATAGAATAATAGACCACTGTATATATAATATTACTTGTATAAAACTCTTGATTACTACTCGGTCCACCTCAATTCCTCCTCCCGAACGAACGATTTTTCCTCGTTTCTTTTTCCTTCTTTTCTCCCCTCTTTTTCTCTTACCTTTTCTCTCTCTCTCCTCTTTACGCTGGGTTTGCTTCTTTTATTGTTTTATTTGTTGCTTCTGTTTCTCTCGTTGGGTTTACTTAGTTCCTCCACCCAACCCACTCAATCCACGACTCTCTTTTTTCTTCTTTTTTCTCCGTCGTGGATTTGTGTCGCCTCAGTCAACCCACAGCCAGCCAGACAGACAGAAGACAGCAGAGAACGACAGATAGACAAGTGTCTTCTTCCTCTCCTCGTCTCTTCTCCTATATCTTTCTCTCTCTCTTCCCCTTTTATCCTCGCCTAATCCTACGAAAATGTCCGTCTCGTCTCCTACTCCCAAGCTGGACCGCTACATTGTCATCCACGTCGCGACCACCTGCGACGAACATGGTGTCTACGTCACAAAGGACTCTGCAGAGGTGATTGAATTGGGGTGGATGCTGTTGGACACCAAGACCTGCGAGGAGGTATGTCTCTGTCAATTGAGATGCAATTGATCAGAATGTCAAATGCTGGAATCTGGCTAACCCCTGACCAACAGCTGCACCGCGAATCCGTCCTCGTCAAGCCCGTCAACACGCCCATTACTCCCCTCTGCAGTAAGTCTTCTTCATTGCCATGTATACCTCTTCCACGGTCATCTGCGGGTTCAATGGCTGACGGCCTCCTGACAGCGAGCTTGACCACTCTGACTTGGGAGCATGTCCGCTCGGCAGGTACTTTCCGCGATGCCATCAACCGTTTCGACGCTTTTGCCCAGGAACACCTCATCAGCAAGAACCTCGAGTTTGCCTTCGTGACCCTCGACTCTTGGGATCTCCGTGTCCAGTTGCCCCGCGAGGCCCGCGACAAGGCCGTCGTCCTGCCTCCCTACCTCCAGCACTCGCGCACCTTTGACCTCCGTACCGAGTACCAGAGATGGCAGACCCATCACCCCGAGTCGCTGCCCTTTGGCCCCAGCTCGCTTGCCAACATCTGCGCCGCTCTCGAGGTTGAACCCGTTCAGTCCTCCGCTCCGATCAAACACAATTTGCCTTTCCACCTGCAGGCTCTGGCTCCCGCTTCCCCCCGCCGCGCCATGGAGGAGTCCATCACCCTCGCCCGTGTCCTCCGCGGTCTGATCCGCAAGTCTCAACCCCCGCACGAGCACCCCGAGATTCTTACCCGTCCTATGGATGCCCGGGCCGACGTCCGTGCCTTCCTGGCTGAGCGCAGCAAGGTCTTGCACCTCAGCGGTCTGCCCCACGATACTACTCAGTCGGAATTGGAGAGCTGGTTCACCCAGTTTGGTGGTCGTCCCATTGCCTTCTGGACTCTGCGGACGCCTGACCAGCACAAGCCCACCGGTACCGGATTTGCCGTCTTTTCGTCCCATGAGGAGGTAATACTTTCCTTTCCGCTTGCCCTACTGTCATAGCTAACTTATTATAGGCCGCTGAAAGCCTCTGCATGAATGGTCGTGCTCTTAACGAAAAGGCCATCGAAGTCTCCCCCTCCTCCAGCCGTGTTCTGGACCGTGCCGCCGAGATCCTGACGCCCTTTCCTCCGTCGAAGAACCGTCCTCGTCCTGGTGACTGGACCTGCCCGTCTTGCGGTTTCTCCAACTTCCAGCGTCGTACCGCCTGTTTCCGCTGCTCGTTCCCCGCTATGGCCGCTGCTCCCGAACCGGTTGGATACGGTGCCTACGGCTACGGCCCTCCTTCGATGATGCCTCCTCACATGCACGGTGGTGGTGGCGGCGGCGGCGGCGGCGGCGGCGGCGGTCACGGAATGGGCCACGGCGGCCGTATGGGCGGTAACGGTGGTGTCGTTCCCTTCCGTGCCGGTGACTGGAAGTGTGGCTCCGAGGGCTGTGGCTACCACAACTTCGCCAAGAACATCAACTGTCTGCGTTGTGGTGCCCCGCGTTCGGGTGCTGCCGTCGTCGCTGACTCGGCCTTCCCGTCTCCGATGGATCCTCCTTCTGGCTTTGGTATGGGTCCCAACTCGATTGCCAGCACTCCGGCTCCTGCTCCTTTCGCTTCTGCGGCGGGTGCATTCGGTGGATTTAACCAGCAGTTCGGTGCTCCCCCTAGCAACTACGCCTTGCCTTCCGGTCTGGCCAGCGGCCCTGGTGCCGCCTACCCTCCCATGGGCCAGATGGGCGCTGGCTACGGCTCTGTCAACTCTCACTCCACCGCTTCGTTCGCCAACCCCGCCGCTCAGGCTGCTTTCACGAGCGCTGATCACAGTGCTCCCACCAGCGCGTCCAACGGTGCTTTCTACGGCAACGATGGCAGTGACCCGTTCGCCTTCCTCTCCACTGGTCTCGGTGGTTTGACCGTTGCGGATGATGCTCACGCTCGCCGGAACGGTGCGGGTGCTAACAAGTCTCCTGCTTAAACGTTCAAAACCGGGATAACGCGGTAATGAGAACCATATCTATTCTTCCTTTCTTGTCTTTCGGTCATGTTGGTTTATGTCAATACGGATGGATTGGAATTGTTGTCGATATATGTTGATGGTCGATACTACGCTGTTTGTATAAGGAAATTTTGCCGTTCTGGTGCATTTCGGTTGGGAGGAGCAGGCTGGTAGCGTGTCATCGTTTCTGGGTCTTTTATTTTATGTTTGATTTCAAATTTGGGCATGTTTTACTATTTCCAGCGAACTGTTTTGAGGGCCTAAGGGTAGACCCTCCTGGGAACAGCAACAAAAGGCAAGGGCAAAGGGGGTGTGGGCTGGCAAAGGCGCTTTCGACATCAATTCTTTGATTGGGTTTTTATGTCTTTCATCGCCCTGTCTTGTTTGGATTCGGAGGGTAGGGTTTGTTTGGTGATGGAGTTTCTTTTCATTTTCTTCTTTCTTATTTATTTCTGACATTTCTGCGCATGGAAGACCGGATGAGGAAGTTTAGCATGTTTCGACTTGCATTTAGATATATTTTGTTCTTCATGTTTTTGTCTTGTTGAATTTGTCTACAAAAGAACCGAAATCATCGGAGGTCATGGTAGGTGTTGGGCCAGGTTAGTTTGTTTTCAACACAGCGCAGTATTCTTATGCTGAGGCGATGTGGATTTCGGGTGTGAACATAAGATTGTATTCAATGTCCATATGTCTTTATTCAGAATTGAGTATATCTGGAGTAGATTGTCTTGTATTCTCCGCTGTGGACGAGGGTGGTGTTTGAAGTCATGCTTTACAGCATCTAGCGTTTCTTACCTATTCAGAAAAATAGAGCAATTATAGTCTCTTCACTCTACGGATATCAATAACAGTTCATACAAGGCTGGTGAATCTACTGACTTGACAAGACCGTGTAGCCGCGCGTCTAGCGCTTGGGAGCTCTCAGCCGCGGGACACCTGGATCCGTCATCGCCAGCAGGCCGGAGATCCTCACCACCACGATTTCCTCATTCCCTCATCCTCTTATCAAATTCTCAGTAACCGAGTTCTTATCCTCGTTTCCTTGTTGTCTCCCGTTTCTGAAATTTAGCCCATAATGTCCGGATACGATCGAGCTCTTTCAGGTACGTCAGATGCTGGTACTACTAGCTAGCTAGCTAGTATCTTACCATGAGCTTAGGAGCTAACAACGAGCAGTATTCAGGTACGAGATTATGACTGGTCCATAGTGAATATACTCTAACAGAACTAGCCCCGATGGGCACGTCTTCCAGGTTGAATACGCTATGGAAGCCGTCAAGAGAGGTACCACCCACCCCAACCCAATTCATCCACATGCACCCTTATATTGACCGGTCCAGGAACCTGCGCTGTCGGCGTAAAAGGCAAAGATGTCGTCGTCATTGGCTGCGAAAAACGCTCCGCCCTTAAACTCCAAGACACCCGCATCACGCCCTCCAAAATTGCCGTCCTCGACCACCACGTCACTCTGGCCTTCGCCGGCCTCAATGCCGACGCCCGCATCCTCATCGACAAAGCCCGTCTCGAAGCCCAGTCACACCGTCTGACCGTCGAGGACCCCGTCAGTGTGGAGTATATCACGAAGCATATTGCGAGTGTGCAACAGAGGTATACGCAGAGTGGAGGTGTCAGGCCCTTTGGGATTAGTACGTTGCTTGCTGGGTTTGATCCGAACGATGAAGTGCCGAGGTTGTATTTGACGGAGCCGTCGGGAATTTATTCTGCTTGGTACGTTTTCTTGGGTCTAGATTGAGTGTTTAGTTGAGGGAACTGGGCTAATAACGAACAGGAAAGCAAACGCTATCGGCCGCTCGAGCAAGACCGTCCGCGAATTCCTTGAACGCAACCACGTCGAAGACATGGACCGCGAGCAGACCATCGCTCTCACTATCAAGTCGCTGCTGGAAGTCGTACAGACGGGCGCCAAGAACATCGAGGTGGCTATCATGTCCGCTGGAAAGACGATTGAGATGCTCCCCGATGACCAGATCGAGACGTACGTGAAGAACATAGAGACAGAGAAGCAGGAGGAGGCGGCGAAGAAGAAGACGGGCCGGACGGGTACTACTACAGCTGCTATTCTGACGCGGCCTGGTGGTGGGGAGACGGGGGAGTCGAGTCGGTCTGCTGAGTAGATGCTGAATGGATGAGATACGGAATATCTATGATGCACTTGTTTTTTTTAATTAGATGTTCTCAGAGCGTCAATGAAATTATCTATGCTTGATACTGCCAGTTCAACAGCCGCAATCTATGATACAGCCATATCACAATACTAAATTAAGATCTCCAAAAATGCCAAAGAAGGATATAATCGTCTTATCGTAATCCCCCACGCACATATACATACACACAACAATCTAACCCATCCGATCCGAAAGATCTCTGAAATTGAAGATGGATTTCTCCTCCGGCATATGCACCCGGTCATCCTTGAGCATCCTACACACATTAGCACATCCCCCACAAGATAACGTCTCCTTGTAACAGAGAAAGAAGGAGGGGTACCTGTTATCCATCCGCGCATCATCACCCTCAACCTGCAACGCGGGCTTGGGCGTCTTGGCCTCAAGCACGAAATGGTTATCGCAATGAGGACAGTATTCGTCGCTTTCCTCGAACTCGGCGGCGTCTTTGCGGAAGCATTTTTTGCATTTTTTGCAGGCGAACGTCTATCTTTGTTAGTCCTCTGTATCTTTTTGCGTGCATTTGGCTCGATCGAGGCACAGGGCCGGGGTGAGGCGCGTACCATCTCAGGAGACTTGGCGAGAGCATGCGGTTCCTGTTCCTGGTGACATTCTGCGCAATCGAACCATTTGCGGCCTGTCGTTTTCCAAGGGTCAGGATTAGTTGGCGCTTAGGTGTGTGGTTGTAGAGGGGATAGGTGGGTGGGAGGGGCGTACAGCATGGTGAGCGAATGGCAACTTGGGCGTTGAGGATGTGTTTGCTGGGTTCGTTAGCATGCTTTGTATTTTAGAATGATAGGAGGGCTGTTGAGGAGGGCGTACCACATGGCGTTGAACTGCGACTGGTGCAGAGGTGTTTGGTGTGGTTGAATGAATGAGGTTTTCTTTGGGTATTCGGGATATAGACAGGCGCTAAGGGTGCCAATAAAGTACACGGAATAAGTAGAAGACAGAGAATCGAGTATTGACTATGCTTGTAGGAACAGGAAAATGGATAAATGATTATAGGCACCGAACTGTATAAAATGGTTGCTTACATTATGCCGCTGCCTCGCCACGAATAGTAACCTGTTCTTTCATTCTCTACCAACTACCATACTACTACTATTTCTTTTCCTACTACTACTACTACTACTACTACTACTGGCGACTGCTCTCCTTTTCTCTCCTATCTCCTTACTGTACCCTCAGAGCGTAGAGCACTTCTCCTTCTCCTGACCGCCTCCGCTTGCTCCGCTGTTATTATTACATTGCTATCCTCTACTTCTCTACAACAGCAACCACTACTCTTACTACAACTACCACTACTTAAACACAGCTTATGCCCTCTGAGCCGTCTCACCGGACCTGTGGTGGCCATGGAGGAAAACAAGGATAAAGACAACACCGACAATGCTCCTCTCGTATGTCGCATGCATCAATCACCTGTCATGTACACTGTCTGTCATGCCACTAACTTTATCTAACAACAGAGACCTGTCTCCTCACTCCTCTCGCATTTCGAAAACCTCTCCCATACCAGATCTTCTTCCGCCGCTACTCCCAACACCCGCGACTCGTCTCTCCTAAAGAGCCCCGAACCGCGCGATGACGATCCCCGCTCCCATTTCTCTCGTGCCTCCGTGGACTTGGCCAGTCCGCGCTCGCCTTGGACGCCGCAGCCGCAGCAGCAGGCAGATGCGCAGCAGATACCTGATCAATTGTATAGACATCGGACAGGTGGTTTTGCAAATGGGGAGGCATCGCGTGCCAATGGTTCTTCCGGGAGACGACATGGTCGTCCTATGTCGTTGAGCTTCCGATCTTCGCCGCAGTTGGCTCCGACGTTGACGGTGGACTCGCCACGGTCTCCGCCGCGGGGACTTGTTGAATCGCCAGATGAACTGGCCGAAGATGGGAACCGGGTTTCGCGCAGTCCGTTGGGTTTGGGCCTGGATACGGGTGCTTTGCAGGAGTCACTGCCTCCGCGGCTGTCTCGCAGCTCTGTTGCCGGGACTCCCACTTCGAATACTCCAGGCAATTTATCCCCTGGGGAGTTACATTCGGCGAGATTTGCGATGCGCGATAGTCCGTCGGATCGCAAGGCTAAGAGCGCTTCCTTGCCGCCGCCCGCCAACCGCGCCGACAAACCTAAGATCCCGGTGAAACCTGCCAACCTGGCGTTCCAGGAGTCGAATACGCTGGCAGCTCCTAGGGCGAAACGGGCCTCTTCTGATCTTCGTGTATCGCCATTTAGTACACCCCCGAGCAGTCCAGAGAAATCGCCGCCCAAGGCTATTCCGCCTCGTCCTGTTCGATCGGAGACGGAATCTCCTGCTCAGCGGCTGTTTGAAGAAAGGGCAGATGTACATTCGCCACTGGCGCAAGATGCGCGGGAGCTTGGGTTTAATCGGAGACCGCCCCAGCCCCGGCGGGAACCTTCGCGGGACACAAAACCGTTGACGGTGCAGATTCCAACTGGCCAGCAGAGACAGGCAGAACCGTTGTCTAGCATACCGCAGTCCGCGCAGAGATTGCAGGCGGCAAGTGATATGCCAGGCGATCGTCCGGGGCTTCCCCCTCGTGCATCGGTTCAGGGTCGCAGGGTGTCTCCGTCGAGGCAGGTGCCGGCGGATTATCCGGTGACGTCTCCTCATCAGCCCCCACCACAGCCTCGACGTCCATCTCCTGGACGTCAGACTGTGCAGAGTCGGTCACCGTCGAGACAACTGTCGAATGCAGAGTACCCGTCTCCGGCACAGCAGCAGCCCCCGCAGCCACTTCTTCCTCGACGCGTAAATCCGTCTCCATCGCGACAAACGGCTAATGCCGATTTCCCTGTATCGTCTCCTAGACCGCTCGAACCCATCCCCCAGCAACAACCACTTGCCCCTCAACAGCCTGCACGCCCACCTCAACTCCATCGACAGCCCTCTCGCGAAACCAAACCATCCTACGATCGTGGACAACCACCTCCGCCGCCCCAGAACCCGCCGCAGCCTCGTCCCCGCCCTGATACGGAAGATGAGGAGGAACAGTATCCCAGCCAGCCGACTATTACCCTAACAGACTATCCCGATGCCTCTAATGCGAATCGGAGACCGCCTGCTATCAAGAATGGACCGAACGAGATCTCTACGAGATACGACACACGTCTCATGGATGTGTGTGGGAAATATGTCTGTACGACGGGCTATTTGACACGAGTCTGGGATCTGACGAACGGCGAACAAATCATGAGTCTGAGCCATGGTGAAACCGTCAAGACGCTGTCTATGGCATTCAAGCCTGGGGCAGGCCTCGAAGATGAAGGGAGACGGGTATGGCTGGGCACTAACAGCGGAGAACTACATGAAGTCGATATCGCAACTCGTGCTGTGGTCGCGTCGAGATCATATCCGTCCCGTCGTGAGGTGATTAAGATCCTGCGACACAAAAAGGAAATGTGGACGATGGATGATGAGGGAAGGTTACTTATCTGGCCCGCTGATGAGTCTGGTGTTCCGAATCTACAATACAGCTATCATAACCCTTATGACCGTGTGGCACGGGGACAGACATTTTCCATGGTTGTGGGCGATGAACTCTGGCTGGCTACCGGTAAAGAGATTCACGTGTACCAACCATACGCGCGCGATGATGCTTCTTTCAAGGTCCTTCGGAAACCACTTGTATCGCAAAGTGCGGGCGAGGTCACGTCCGGCGCATGCACAACCAAGAACGGCGGTCGTGTCTACTTAGGACACGCGGATGGAAAAATTAGTGTGTACTCTGTCAAAGACTACGCCTGCTTGGCTGTTGTCAACGTGAGCGTCTACAAGATCAACTGCCTAAGTGTCGTCGGGGACTATCTCTGGGCTGGCTACAAGACCGGTATGATCTATGTGTACGATGTGAATTCGAACCCGTGGACAGTGAAGAAAGACTGGAAGGCACATGATAGTCCAGTCTCTAGTTTTATTCTGGACACGAGTAGTGTATGGACGATGAACCGGTTACAGGTTACTTCGCTAGGCACGGATAATTGTATTCGTCTTTGGGACGGGACATTGGAGAGTGATTGGTTGGGTATGTTTTCCTTTTCTCTATCTACCATCTGTTGAAATGGTGCTGACTTTAGCAGAATCTCGAATGCAAAGCAGAGATGTTGAATTCTGCACGTTCCGTGAGATGCGTGCTGTGGTTATGACGTGGAATGCTGGGGCTTCAACACCGGGTAGTGTTCGCACATCGTCTTTCATCCAGGATGCGATTCATCCCGAGGATCCGCCGGGGATTCTGGTGTTTGGGTTCCAGGAACTTGTTGATCTCGAAGACAAGAAGATCACAGCCAGTGCGTCTTCCAATGTTCTTACATTATGAGTTGTAGCTAACAAAAGCCCAGAGAGCCTGCTCAAAAGCAGTAAAAAGAAAGAAAAGAAAGAAGCTGGTGAGAAGGAGCATATGAGCCGTCAATACCGGGTGTGGGCTGAGCATTTGACACGATGTGTCAACGACTGCATGCCGCTTGACGAGTCGTATGTCCTGCTTCACACGGCGAACATGGTTGGTCTTTTCACCTGTGTCTTCGTTCGACACAAGGAGCGCGAACGAATCAAGAATGTCCGCGGCGCAGAGATAAAGCGTGGTATGGGTGGCTTGCACGGAAACAAAGGCGCCCTTATCCTCCGCTTCGTCCTCGACGACAGCTCGCTCTGTTTCGTAAACTGCCACTTAGCAGCCGGCCAAACGCACACCGCCCACCGCAACAACGACGTCGCCGCCATTTTGGAGGCAGAATGCCTCGTCAGCGAAGCCAGCCTCACAGCCCGCGCAGACCACTTTGTCAGCGGCGGCGACGGCTCCATGATCATGGACCACGAAATCTGCATCCTAAACGGCGACCTTAACTACCGCATCGACTCTATCCCGCGCAACGTCATAATCGACGCCGTCCGCCAAAACAACCTCCCCAAACTCCTCGACCGCGACCAACTCCTCGCCTCGCGCCGCAAGAACCCTGGTTTCCGGCTGCGCTCGTTCAACGAGGCACCCATTACCTTTGCCCCGACGTACAAGTACGACGTTGGTACTGATGAGTACGATTCCAGTGAAAAGAAGCGGTCTCCTGCGTGGTGTGATCGCGTTCTGTATCGGGGATTGGGGCGGATAAAGCAGTTGGATTACCGACGGCATGAAGTCCGCGCTTCGGACCATCGGCCTGTCAGTGCGTTTTTCAAGTTACGCATCAAGACCGTGTTACCGAGTGAGCGCGCTGTCACGTGGGAGTCTTGTCAGGCGGAGTTTCAGAAAGAAAGAAAGAGGTTGACGTCGGAGGCTAGGTAGGTCCCTTTTTGTCACTTTGAAAATCATCAGTGCTAATATGGTATAGTATTGAGTACCTCATAAGCATCCTCGGGACCGAACCCAAGCAAGCGCGCGCATTGATCCTCGGCGGCGCATGATCCTGTTCACTTTGTTTTGCTTTTGTTTATCATCTATCAGCATTAATCTTAGTAGACGCGTGGAGATGGAGGGGGAATATACAATGTACGACTAATGATTCACGATAGATATGTACGTTATTATGAGATGTTGAGTTGTTGCTTGGTTTGTTGCTTGGTTTCATTTGATTGATTGAAAGATGGTGATAGCTTGTTGATGTTGTGTTTGTGTTCTAGTAGCTGGGTGTAAGATAGATAGGGCATGAGGGTTAGGCAGATCATTACATAGATGTGCATGTCCATGTTCCCCACACAATTCAACTAGTAACCCCCTAATAACCTAATTCAATCCCAATACAGCAAGAAGTCTCATACGTCATTGCCACGCGATTGATCGATCTCCATCCGATAAGATCCGCAATGCCCTAACCAGGCCCGATAAACCCAGTACTCCATAAGTGGTTGCCAATAGCTCGCTGATAGTTGTGATGATATCTGTTTTTGGACCACTGGCTAGTTGATGATCACTAGAAAGAGTACCTGGTATGCCGGATTCAAGTTAAGTTGAGAGGTAGATGGTGCTAGTTCTTGAATGATTATTTGACCGACTTTATTGTCTCGTAGGATTATGGACCGTGGATCTGTCAGAGGTGAGTTGAATATTTGGCCGGGGAGGGAAATGCTGTTTAGGGGAGAAAAATATAAAAAACCCCATGCTTGGAACAATTCATTGTCTTTCAATCGCATTTTTATCCTTGTTTTTAATTCCAATCGCCAACACGTGCCTCTTCCACCTTTGGACATGGATACTCACCTCCCTAGCCCTAACCCCCCAACGCAACAGCCTTCTTCGGCAGCATCAACATCCCCAAAGAACTCATCCCCGAAAAATAATCACACTGAAAGAACTGCCCTGTAATAGAGGATGCGTGCACTTGCTTGGCTTAGATAAATCCGTTACATCGAAATGAGTCCAAGAACAGGCTTTCAACTTACAACACGGAGAATGCCGTAAAACAATAATATTAATGAGATATTTGGATACACTACTTTCCTTTATCCCATAGTGACGATATGAGTTCATCTGATAGACTTTAGAGGCCCTAGAAGACAGATAATTTCGACGATTTGGCTGAAAATTTGATGTCGAATGATGGACACACTTTCATAGCCCGAAAGGAACTTCACCTCGAGACAAGACCGACTGCGACCCTTTACATTTATCAAGCAAGACAACTGCTCAATGGGGCAGAAGACCTTCATGAGGTTTCCAGCACTGAGACAAGCCGTGCGCTATCCATCCAAAATTGAAGAAGACGTCAATAGCAAGTGTTTTGTTGTCGTGCTGCGTGATACCGCAGCCTCGAGGCTCCATCGAAAGCCAGTTGAATTTCTTGCTTCGTTCCGATATTCACTCAATGAAGACAGAGGTGCAAGTGCTTTCTGTCGGTTGATGCAACGATGCAACGCCTTGGGACGGTACGCTCTGGTGTGGTTTACCGATGACCTGACTGAATAAGATGAGCGGTATGGTTGACTTTATATTATGCTGAGAGCTGGGTATCTAGAATCTATGTCTGTGATCGAGGGTGGGTGGAGAGACAAGTTGTTCTCGATAAGACGGCAGTCCAGAGAAACGGACTGGTACTATGAGACGATTCTCCAAGGGCAAGTTGTAGGTTTCGAATCGCTTTCTTTAAAATATATACATATATTTTGTTGCTCTTGCCTCATCCAAGGACTTAAAAACCTTACTCCTTCTGACCCATGCCTCGTCAAGGAAGGCATACGCAGCTGGAAGTTGATGGAGCGAAAGTCCCTAGCCTCTAGAGAAACGAGGTTTCTAGGCCTTCATTGTCCTCCATAAAGCCTCAATTGTCTGGCATTCATCGCCTTGCCTAACTAGGTGCAATTTACAAGCAAGAAACAAGATGGCAATGCCTACCGAGGCAGCCAATATATTTCGAAACGATGGTCTGGGAATGAAACAGCACACTGTTTTAGATGACCCTACCGAAAGAACTAAGAGCATCTCTCAAGATTATGGCAAGCTCATCTAACGTAACATGGAGTAGATTGTCTTTAAAGCAGTTTCAACGGCCCCTTGGAAGAACATACACAGACGCGCCGACAGAATCCTACCAACTTACACCATACCCTAAGCTCGACCCCTAAAAGATATCAAAACCGTCTACATCAGCAAAGTAGTACCCTCTTCACTCAGATCCTAAAGCGCTTCGTGAACGAAATTGGGACTTATGAGAAATAAGTTGAAGGGGAAGAAAAGACTACGACATGTGGCTTTGTGTGCCATATCCCCAACAATATTTTAGTGACAACTGCGGATGTTACCACATCACGACTTACGGGATGCATGATGAAGAGACTCAAGAGTCACGGAGTATCGGAACGAATTCTCGCGCAAATATCATAAGCCATAGCAACAGCAGCCCTTGGAGTTTGTACCTTGGGGCTCCCATATCGCTTGGCAATGAATGCTGTGGCCATATTTGTGGAGCGTGATCCATGTAGCGACGAGTGCAGTATAGCCTGGCTGTATACCATGAGTGCACCGAAAATTAAATGCAGAAGGCTACAACGCTTATTTTTTTTTTTTTTTTTGCCACATCTTAAGCTGGCTCAGATATGCCACATATGACGAACAAAGTACAAGCCACAGAAATTAGAAAACTGGATGAAGTTTATCCAGAGCCGTTAAAACGAATCGGCCAGGCGATGCGTGCAGCCTGTGACTGGCTTTATATAAAGATGGTGATGGGAGACTACAAGTCCTACAATAATCATCCAGTGCCTAGCCAGCTTCTTGGATTCATGGCAGAAAGTACCTCGAGCGGCGTCTATCAAGTGGTAGTCTAACTCAAGGTTACCCACCATTGCGTGGAAGCGAAGATGACCGGAATGGAAGCGAATGGCGGAACCCACGCTTTGTTCGACCTGGAATTTCTTGCAATATCCCAATCTCACCTATACCTAGAAGTAGTGTCATCACATCACCAGCTGTTTTGCTGGAGCCCTAGGGAAGGCAGATTTACCGGGCTGTTTGAAGGCAGCATTTGAGCTGCCTGGCATGCCTGGTGATTCCGTCTTTCTAGGAATTGGTGCCTAAGCAAAGTATAATTATAGTTCATCACGGCGTATATGCGTTTAAACAGACACGGCAAGATGGTCCAGTGGTCTGCGCTTCCCATAATGGTAATGGCCGTATTAATGTCGTACAGTTGACATTATGGTTGATCCCCGTAGGCCACAGCGGTTCTGGTTCCGAAGCCCTGTCTTGTCGTAGTCTCTGTCTCTCCTTTTTTTTTTTTTTTTTTGCCTTCTCACATCTTTGGTTCTCTTTTTATTGTGTACCCTGTCCCCTCTCTTCAAGGACTTAGTATCTCAATCAGAAACCAAGGAAACTAGCTAAAACGTGGAGGCGACTAGTGCCGAGCGAATGTTATATATTCAGTTCGTACCAGTACTAAATGCTGTTCTTACGTGTATGGTAGGCATTGCAGACTTGAATGTCTAATAGAAGATTTCTTTCACAGGAAGTAATAGATGCAGTGAAATCTATAAAGTGTTTTCTTCCATAAATACATAGCTAAACCCCAACTCCCGAAAATCCGAATTTGAACCCATTTGAACTCGCCATAAATGCATCAACGCCGTTAGATATAGTATAGAAACGAAGGTCATGCGGCATCCGCAGTCGGAATAGGCGTCGGTGTTTTGGTGACGTGTTGGCCTGATTCGTCGCGAATATACTTGTTGCCTTCGGCCTGGTTGCGCCTCCAGATCTCAACCTCACTACCGCCACGAATAACGCCAATACGCATGGTAGACAGCAAATTGTGAGCCGCATTGGAATGGTAATAGATACCACCATTAAACATGGCCGTCGCATCCTTGCCAATGCCGGAGTTAATCATCGCCTTGCCGCCAGGGTGATCCTTGACGAAGTTGGTGACATCGTGAACAACGCCGGCAATGACCACCAAAGCACGGCCGCTGCTCTTGGTCTGCTCCTCGTAATCGTCCCATTCCATGATGGGTAACTGATCCAAGGGAATGCCCCAGTCAAGCCGAGCGCGTTTCTGATCGACATTCTTCTGGAGTTGTTGGATGCGGCCCTTTTCGATTTCGTTGGCGCGGAACTGTTTCAGGTTGTAGGCCAGGCCAAGCTGCTTCCACACCCAGATGGACCATTTGGTGGGATCATATTGATGCCATTCGATCGCATTGCGGTAATCCGATGGGAACTCATGGTGGAAGTTATGGTATCCCTCACCCAGAGTGGCCAGCGCGGTAAAGACATGGTCTCGTGGAGAATTCCGGTCATCGAACGGCTGGTCACCGAGCCAGTGAGCCAGTGAGTTAACACAGAAGGTGGCTTGCTGAACAAAGAAGATACGCAAAATGCCTGCGTAGATAAAGCCACCCCACCAGTCACCCCAACCAAGCCCTGCCACCAGCATGGGGAAGACGAGTCCCATTGTAAAGACCACTTTGATGTAGTTTCGGTGCTGCCAGACCACGACCGGATCTTCGTTGAGATCAGAAATGTCCGTACGTCCAATCCGCTTGGGGTTCTGTTTCATGACCATCCAACCGAGATGCGAGTAGAGGAAGCCCTTCCGAACCGAGTAGGGATCCTTTTCTGTGTCCGTGTAACGATGATGAGCCCGGTGGCCACGTGCCCACCAGCGAATCGAGCCTTGAACCGAGCCACCACCAACAGCCGCAAGCCAAACTCGAAGAGGAAGAGTCGCGGAATAGGAGCAGTGGGCCCATAGACGGTGATATCCTAGTAGACAGTCAGGGATTGAATCATCTCTCTTGTGCTCTCAGGCTACATACCAGCCGTGATGCCCAACCCAGTGAAGACATAGTAGAAAATAGCCCAGACCGCGGTGTTGAGCCTCAGCGGCACCCAGAAGGCCTGGATGCAACCGTACAGGGGAATTCCCAGGATGAAAAAGGTATTGAGCCAATTGACATGTTTGTGCCAGTTACCGCGAGTGAGGGGGGTGTCTGCGATGTGTACTTTGCCCGTCATGGTGTCGATGGATGGGAGATTACGATAGAGAGAAGAGAGAGAAGGGAAGAGGAAGAGAGGATAACAGTAGTAGTAAAGTACCCCCAGTCATAGTAGAGATGGTTGGGGTCTCAACGCTTAGGGCGGTCTATCTAGCCGCGCTGTGATTGGCCCGGGGCCAAATCTACGGTTGAGATCACATGATCTCGTATTTCCCTTGATTTCACTTGTCTTGCTCCTTCCCTTACTACTCCGTATATTCACTAGTATATTGTCTCTGTTCTCTGTCTACTTTTCCCGAGCCTACTCTGTAAAAATTACTGAGTACAGTAATGCTGTACATGCTCGCCCTATGTGGAGGTAGTGGACCCTTGTGGCGGCCCGATTGACGCTAATATCAGATCCGTGGGCCTAGCTTGGACCCTATCGGAGTCCCGGAAAATGGGGGGGTGCAATACACATCGAAGCTTTTCAGCCTCTCGGAGCTTATTTCGGAGCTCTAGACTGAAAAGACCGGCATCCCCGTCTAACGTCAGATTGCCCGTTTTGAAAGTCAATGACTCACCATGTCGATAGTTGCCGTCGTTGCATTTACTGTTACCATGGGCCCTCCCGGGTGTCCGATGCTGCCAATAGTCTACTGGGCGATATCCCTGGTATGGTGCGAGAGGTGTCAAAAACGAGTGACTTTGTGACATGGCTCTTGAATCAGAATCCAGGCAGATAGGTGCATCCCGTCCGTCAATAAGATCATGTAATCGGGCGGCGGTACAGTACCCATTGGCGACCGCGAGGCTATTCCACCACATCCCCAGAAGGACATTAGTGTTCTCCATACATAATGAACCCAGCATGCGCACTCCGGCCCTGGATGTCGACGAGAGTAAACGAAGTGCGCGGGCGCAAACTGCCAAGGCTGAAGGCCAAGGCCGTGCCTGGGACGACGAAGACATCGCTTTGTTCAATCCGAGTGATGGCTGGTATCCAACAAAGACGTCGCCTTTGACAGTCCGGACAGACTAAATATTCCCTTTGGCCTAGGACTCCGGGCGTGTTTTTGACGTTGATTGGTGTACGTGAAGATTAGACGGTGAAGCTTGTGCGAGAATATATATTTCGCACATTTGTTTCAAGTACTACTCCAAGGCTCTAGTATCGCTGGCCAGGTGTATAGTCACGAAAGACAGGAGATATTTATGATAAAAAGTCATGAATATAGCTTATCAGCTTGAGTATTCAACCATCCATCTACTCTGCCACTCAGACCAGTGTTAGGGCAACCATAGTATTCCCAACATATTACACATTTGCCTGTCACTTTTTATCAATTAGAACAAATGTACTACACATTCTAATTAGTAAAAGTACACAGATAACACGACTTAATCAAACAGTACCCTGCAAGCTCCGAATTACCCATTACGGGCCCCGCTGCTTCTACAGGGATCTCACGTCTGATCCCTGAGTGACCAGAGAGCGTCAGAGGACGCTCCAGGACAGACACTATAGGGCCCTAGCTCGCTCCGGGGAGCTCCCAGAGCACTCCCGGAGTATCTTAGAGTAGTATAAGAAACAGGTGCAAATTTCAAAAAGGGTGGGGGCGGAGACAGCATCTACGACGAGAAACCGCCAAGATGTACTTATGTCACATACATTGGCGCGGCAGCATGCAATGCGAGGCTGCGTACGACCGCTCAAAATGTGTCCAAATGTGATTTGTTTGGCTTCCAACAGATCTGCAGGATACAGAGATTAAGTCGTCTGAAAGCTTACAGACGCCTTCGAGGGGGGGGGAGGAGACTTCAAAGCCCGGTGACTTATTATGCGGTTACATCCCCTCTTCCATGACCCAAGCAAACCGAACTTGCCATACATTCTATTCTCAGGCTACTAAATCCATAATGCCAGACCTCCAAACAGACTCCGACGGGCTCGTGATCTCCCGCCTCGGCCTCGAACCCTCCGCTCCAGCCGAAGCCATCATTACTGATGTGAAGCACTTGGCTTCATATAACTGGATTGAAGCATCCACACCCACGATAGCTGTCCCAGGCAGTCCAGCTCAGTGGTCTAATTTGCAAGGGCCCCGACAGGTCAAAAAGGATAGCGGCCTTGTTTATATTGCTCAAAATACTGCTCGTCATCCCGAGAGCCCTCTGGAGCCGTTATTCCGCTCCCTCTACATTGAGAATCCCTCATTCGACATTAAACCAATTGACATCGTGACCGACAGAAACAACATTCGTAAGCTTCTGTCATTTATCAATCCCACTTTGACCAAAAATGGGCTCGATCCATTCACCATCCAGGTGGAAATGACTGCTCAAACTGCGATCTTCTGTCGTGAGGAGACCGCCACCTACGAAGTGATTGGGCCAGGCGAATTTCGGGGCTTTGGTCATGAATTTGAGAAAGCATCCACGATCACTCAAGTTAAAGGCAGCACCGGGCACCACCGCATAGTTTCGTACCGATTGGGAGGTCTGAGTTTCCTCGTGCGCCATGAGACAGACGGCTGTTGTGGTGAATTGAAACCCATTGTAAAGGATGATGAGTCGACAGGGAACAATCTTGCAAACATGTTAGAAACATTGTCCCTCTCGCTGGATACCACCTCCACAGATGAGACCCCCGCTCAGTCTAAATTGACCATCAAGAGGGAAGGTCGGGTAGTGCCACGGGAATCGACCCTAGAGATCAAAACCCGGGTTTTCCACAAACCTCTGAACCTGCCAGAGGTTGCGCCTCAGCTCTGGGTTTCCCAGACGCCCAAGCTTGTCCGTGCTTATCACCAACGTGGAAAATTCTCGACGCCGAAAGTGGAAGATATGACTGCCGCAGTGAAAGATTGGGAGCAAACCCACCAAGGTGATATCAAGAGACTTATTGCACTCATCAGTCGCATCCTTCGAGTGACCAGAAATTGGGGTGGGAGTTCTACCATTCATTACGATCTTCTGAAAGATAAACTGGTGATCAAGAAGATCGAGAGAAAGAAGATGCTCCCGGACGACCTTTACTCCCGATGGACTAAAACTACTCCCGTCAGTATCCCGCAGAAGGTCTAGAATATTACATGAAGTCCTATGTATCACTTCCAACATAGCGTGTGGTCGTAATATAGCATAGAATTCTGCCATTATTCATCCTCGCACCAGGATCCTAAAAAGATGCCAATTGGACGATCCACGAAGGGTCGCCTAGTCGCCCACGATGCGGTGTTGGCAATTTGTTAGTCATCATCTGGTCAGTGGTCTGATCTTGTCGCCAGTTGACAGACACCAGGCCCAGCTGGTCTATGGGCCCCGGCTCGTGAGCCGGCTGGGACTAGAGGCCGCGGCCTGCAGAACATTGACCACAATACAAGGGTTGGTGATCCGCCAAGCCACTGGTTGGGCGGCGCATGTCCAATGTTGAGGAGCCGTGGTGGAAGGACTGTGTGGATTTAGGGACAAGGACCCCAGTCAACAGACTGAAAACTGAGTTGGACTTAGAGCCTTGAATGTACATCCACCTGAGACTTCGGTCCGCAGCACTCTTGAAACCGTAGTCTTCCGGCCACCTTGGCCTAATGTCACGGTTTCTATGTCTCGAGCGGTCGCAAGACCGTGGTCCCAGGAACACCGACACCTCAGCAGGGGCGGCCGCGAGCTAGGCACCATGGCAATGGCCAACTAGAGATGAAGGTGGCAGTAAGTCACACTGGCCGTGGTCTTAGATACATGTGATGCCAAGACCGTCGCTGGTGAGTGGGAGGCTTAAAACGACGTCAAAAGCGGTACATTTACAAGATGTCTTAAGTTGGAACTTCATGTCCTGTCTGGCTGTCTGTTCTGTTCTGCATGTGTTGGCGCGCATCTGCATACTTTGGTTTGGATCAAGTTGTATTACTTGGACTTCAAGTTCTTAATTCCGTAGAAGGTGAACCAAATTCAATTCCCTGTTTTGAGATCAGGTTCAGGAGTGGATGCTCAAGAAGACCACCTAAACCTAGATTCAGTAGACCCCTCTGAGCCCAGCCATTCTAATGGCGCCTTGAATATGGTGTCTCAACATCTTCAAGGCTGAATCTCCAAATGCACTGGGAAAACCATGTATAGCAGATACAGCGACCAAGTACCCCATATCGTAAAACCTAGTTCATTTTCTGTTTCGACGTAATCTTTCCCCTTAACTCGACTTCTCGCCCTTACTGTCTTTTAAGATTGATCATTTGTAAGTATACCACTCTCCACGATAGAAATTGTCGTGTTCACGTTGAGCACGTTCCACATCCTCCCCTACACTGCTGTGCCCTGAATGATATAACATCAGCGCAACAGCCGAAGCCTGGAAGGTAGCAAGCACAGTCGGCAAGGCCAAGACTTCGTTCTCAAGATCCCTCTCTGCGCACACGAGCAGGACAGTGTCGTCTTGTGTTGACCTCTCATCCATGACGGCAAAGTAGTCAGTCATAATTTCCGACTCTGTATCCTCGAGAAGCCTCAAGAGCAGTTGGTGACACTCTTGAGGCGTCTTTCCAATGAATGAGGAGTTTGGGCTGCTTTCATCCTCAATTGGTGCCTCTGATGCCTTATCATAATAGTTGTCAATGCTGTCCACGAATACAAGGTTCCATTCATCCTCATCAACGCCCTTTTGCTCAATGAAACGATCCATGATCTGCAAACCTCACCAGAGGTTAGTATTGAGCCAAGGCTAGGGAGGGGAAGAGGGAGGAAAGACGGCAGTGACCTCTTTGCTGAGCGGAGCGGCGCAAACTACGGGAAACAAGATACCTCCCATCTTCCAAAGTATAGGTGAGATAGGGATAAGAACAATGAGATAATAGGACAGAAAGAATCCAGTAGACTCTCACGACGATACAGTGTTACCAACAGTCGGTCATAACAGAGAGAACACTTATTGCACGACCCAAAAGTACGGAAGACAAAACAAGGAATGGTGTACCTCGCTTGGGTTGTTCGCGCACCTCCGGTGAGCTATGTCCACTCGAATGGGCGCCAACTTCGTCGCCGGAGGGTGACTGAGAGTACTAGGTGGGCGCAAAATAGAGGGGTACTGGAAAGGGGGGGTCAAGCGGCGGCTCGCCGTCCAAAGTAACGGGTGGAAAGGCGGCCGTTTCTGGCACCAAAAGCGGCCATTTTCGGCGTCGTTTTCACAGGTCTTCATATTCTAGTTGTAAATACCATCTTTCATCCAGAAGGAACACAGGCAAGCAACAGAGCCCTAAATTACCACAGTAGATGTTCCCCTTTGTATCACTGGATGTCCTTTCCTTCTTCGGATCTTTCCCAGATTTAGTATTCTCGTTGAAAAGTTACATATTTTAGATAGTAATTTTATCATTTTTATTTACTAGTTACGCTGTACGGTTCGATCTTCCACAGCTGCAACACAAACCCAGATTGAACTGGACCACATCCTGGAACGTTTGAAGAAAAGCATACCGGTCCATATAAACAGGTCAAACAGCTCAAGTACCAGATTCCAAAATCAGAGTACTGTTTGTTCACGTGGCTCCTTTATCATTTCTTGAAAAAAAATGTATTAAGGACCTGAAGATAAGGTTGCATTCATTAAATTCATTCACACAAGTTGTGACCGGCACATCAAAATCCCCTACAGCATACACCTATGTCTACACTCATACATACCACATCCCACTGACTAGAGGACAACCCAGACTCCATCTGCGGCCCACCAGCAACATGGACCAAACGTGCAAAGGCAAAGGCCTTTCCCAACACCAACCACATTGATGCCAAGAAAATGAAAGCGAAATCCAATAGCCTGAAGACTCGTTGGAGGGAACTCAAGTTCCTACATGAGCTTTACGGGGATGGCGAAAGCTTTAGCAATAAGCTACTTACTGATCTGAGGAAGTTGCTGAAGGACGACAAACTAACGCTAACTCGCGTACGTACAGATGTTGTAGGCAGGAATTGCATGTATTTATGGCATTTGAATGAGATTTGTCGATACAAGACTGAGGCCCAAGATTAAGATGTAGGTCTTCGGGCAGATGCTCACCAGGTGGGTTCTGTTTTTGTCGAGGTGGTGCAGTTTCAAATTCAAGGTCAAGATCAAATTCAGTTCCGATCTGGACCACTGCTACAACCGGTTTCACCATCAGTTTTATAGTCGCAGCTTGCTCCCGAGTCCAATTCCGTACCAGGACCGCTGCATCCACCTGTACAGTCTCAAGCTACTTCCATTCCAGTCCACGTGAAACCAAAGTCTCCTTCACGATCTCAAATGGCTCCGGGCTTGATCTCAACGAGCACAGAGCATTACAACGAGATTCAAATGGGCCACCGCACAACAACATAAACATGCAAGATGCCAATTTGCAGGGCACAAGCGAGGAGAACGAAGACAACGACCCAATCTACCGGCAGCCACAGTCACACCCACCTTCTCGAGTGGCTCCAAGCCCCAATTCCAACGAGCCAAAAGAATCACCACTAGAGGCAAATACTAGCACCAATATGCAAGAAGTCAATTTGTATGGCGTCGGCGAAGAGGAGGACCATGCAAATGGCTTGGATCATCACTTACCCCCTCTTCCGTTTTCATTTTCAATCACCAGAGCTTACCTCCGCCCAGCATCAAAAACAATGAATAAGGCATGAGGAGCACTGCCTGCAAATCCAACTCGCCAAAAATTATGCAAAAGTACAAATGCATTTCAACAAGACGCAAGTAGAGATTTACAATATGTTCTGGGAAAGACAGATCGAGCAGGAGAAAAGGCAGTCGGAGAGGGACGTAGATTATTGCTAGCCAGAATAGGGCTTTTGAGAGTGGACTGGATTTTGAATTGCAAAAGAATGTCTAATGTCCATTTATCATCCATGTATGTATCTATACAGCGTTAATATTATACAGCAGAGTTGCGAGATTGCAAGTCTATGTGCACACCAAACAACGACATTTGCAGGCCACATCGATAGCCCACACAAAAGAAATACCAAACGCCAGAATGCTAACCTAAACGCCGTCCATGTATACCCAAAACAGTCAGCCCGACCCAACTCAAAAGAGTTACTCTTCTTCCCCCGGCATCCGCATATAAGCATCAATTGCGGCACTAAACGCCGCAAAACCCGCACAGCCCCAAGCCGCTGCCTGCGGCCCGGCCTTAGCACCCAGTATACCACCAGTGATACACCCGGCGCTGACACTATTCGTAAGATCGTTCTTCGCGCGCAGTCCCTCAATACAGCACTCGGTGCCCGAGTACAAGGCGCCCACGATGCCAAAGTTCTTGGCAGACGACCAGGAGCGCGCGCCCATATCTTTGAAGCCGTGGCGGAGTTGTTGGCGCCAGGGGAGGTCCGCGATTTGGCGGCCTTGGGGGGTCAGGGGGGAGTCGTAGGACATCTACCGACACCTTGAGTTAGATTTTCTCGAATGGGGGCTGGGAATAATTGGGAAGACGTACACTGGCCATGAAAAGACCGAAGACACCACCGAGGGCAAAACCCATGCCGCCGGACATGACAGTTTTGAATGGACAGGATTCCATTGCGGCGTGCATCTGCGAACCTTAAGATCAGCTATCATCCTCCACGGATCGGGTGTGCAATTGCAAACGTACGCCCTTGACCATCATTTGTTCCTGGTCACTCATTCCTTGCATGTTGGCACCTCCTCCCATGCCGCCCATCGGCGGGGTCATGTTTGGGAAACTCATGGTGTAGATTTGGGAGGTGGAGGCGAGGTCGGTTATTCGTGATTCGATATCGGTTTTGTAATTTCTCAGGGACGGCCGCGTGGAGGAAGCGATTCAAGCGCTGTCCGTATGTAATTCACAGACAGAAAGCGTCTGTATAGCAGTTCACAAGATAATAAGACGTGATAAAGCTCTCCGCGGAATCATCGTCGGAAATTTATTTTTTGCGGCGGACGGGATGCACCATGAGTGCGGAAAGTCATGTGACTTTTCGGAGAATTCCGCCGTTAGATGGCAAAGTCCAGTCTACGACACAACCCTTTAAAGGAATAGAGAACACTTGTCAGGTATTCATTCAAATAATATACATACAGTTCAATGGTTATGCTAAAACATTTCACATCAGAAGAAAAAAGTAAAAGGTCCAAAATAGTCTATAATAGACACAAGAGAAGGCAAAGTAAAAGGTAAACAAGAAAGAAAGCAGCAGAAAGACAAACGCTTCGTCGTAAAGGGTATTCAGGTCACAATCATAACCCTGCGTTATTTGATTATTGTCTCGTGTTTTGTGTCGTGGTCCGGTTTCCAATATACCGGCTCGTCCAAGTTTAGTCCGTCTGTTGACACATTGTCGTCTCGTAAGGTCGAAGATAACAAAAGAAAGTAGAGAAGAGGAAAAAAAAAGAAAAAAAGACCAAACTAAGGAAGAGTGACTGATTAGTCCGCCTTATTCTCTTTCTCGGAAAGCGTCGGACTGGCTAGGGTCCTATCAGGAGAAAGGCTTCGTTCCCATTCGGTCATGAGACTTGATGCAGTGCGGTTCAGCTTGGACGGTGCCATCTTGGTAATGGCAGGCCACGGAATGCCATCAGAAACACTGGGGTCCGGGACAGAGTCGCCCTGGCTGATTGGACGCCAATCTCCGAAGCTGTGCCACCATCAGTGAAAAATGTAAACAGCCTGGGATGTACCAAACCTACCTAGCACTCGTCCGCGGACTGCTGGCCTGGGACCTCGGAGACTGGTCATGCTTCGATTCCAGCGTGGAACGGCTCGAGGATGGGGTATGCGTCTTGTTCGGTTGCTGAGGACTAGCCTCCCAGGCATCCCAATCATCATCGTGAACCTCGAGGTTGTTGTGCTGCCCGTTTGGCCGAGGGTTTGAGGCTCCGCGAGCGTTCGGGGACTTCTGCCCAGGTGTATCAATGCCGAATTCACTCCAAAACGACGAATCGATGTCGGTCGATTTAGTGTCTTTACCAGATATCCTCTCAGCTCCCGCCCCCCTGCTCCGCGATGACGACGATGCAGTACGTGATAACGTTCCTCCCCCATGCACAGACAACCGATCTCTGCTGCTCCGCGACGTTGAAGTCGAAGTCGAGTCTCGTTTGCGGGCCACGGCGGCTGGCGACATCCCTCTCACCTCCGTTGCATTAATCCCCTCCTCGCCTACGGTGGCTTGTCGAATATCCTCCAAAAACGTCCACAAACCCTCCCTCAGATCCGAAGCCATCTGCTTCCCAGTATGCACAAGCGAGGTTCGAGACCCAGGCGGCATATTCGTCCGCCACTGTGTAATCATTTCCTCCGTCGGCACAAAGGCCCCATTTGCACCCCGCTCAGTAGATGAAGGCAGCGTCGCAGACCGGGGCATCCTCCCGACAAACTCATTCTCCATCGACTTCCCAGACAGCGACATCTTACCACTACTGAACCCGGAATCCGTCGACGCAGAAAGTAACGACAAAGTCCTCGCATGCGAACCTTGAAACACCCTTCGCCCGTTCGCCGATATCGTAGTCCCCGGAGCAGGAGCAATACGCATACTCCTCCTCCTCTCCAACTCCCTTGTGCGTTGCTGTGACTGCACGATATCCGCGGTCGCAGTCTCCTTGCGATACTGTTGCAGAAGCGACTCTCGTTCCTCACCACAGACACTTTCAACAGGGGACCGCAGCGATATTAACGGTTCGGCATGGTGGCTGACTTCCGTGCGTTTCTTGGTCTTCTCCGATAACGTCCATTGTTTCTTCAGCGTGGAGAGCTCTGTCTCCGCCCGTTGCAGCTCCTCGCGTAGCTCCAGAACCTTCCGTTCCTGTGATGCAATCGCCGTCAATAGGTTTGTGCTGTCGTCTACCTGCTGCTGCGTGTCCAGGGGCAGGGGCGTTCCGAGAGCAGGACTCGTAGTAGACGTCGTCTGTGTGAAGGGGGTCATGGGAGTTATGATCGGACTTGGCTCGACGGCGGAGGCTGGTGCGGTGACGGTGCCGAGTCCAGCTGGGGGAATATTGATAGGGAAGTTCAGTGTTAAACGTTTTTTGTGTCGAGCTGCAGCGTGCGGTCGTGCGGGCAGAGACTGGCGTTTGAGCTGGCGGGTTTTTCGCTGTTCTTCTTGTTGTTGCTCGTCCTGTTGTTGTTGTAGCTGTTGTGGCTGTAGCTGGCGGTGGCGGTCATGGTCGAGGTCGAGGTCGGCCTCGGCCCTTCCCAAACATTCCTCCATGGTGGATGTGGCTGAATGATGTATGATGGCGACTGTAATTGTTCATAACATGAAGAAAACAACAACAAAGATATAGGAGAAGTCGGATAAGAATATTCAGCCGTCCAAAACCTCCATCCTAATTAAAGCCCCCAGGCGGGTCACCAGCGCGCATCCCTTCCGCCTGCAGCAGCGCCGGGCTCGTTTCAGACATTCAGGGGCTGCTTTTACCATAACAGCCTTGCAAATGAATATAATTCTATAAGATTGAAGTTGATATTCTGTTACTGTGTACAGGGTACTGCATTGGGAATTGTATACAGAATGCAAATAATGCGGTGAGCCAGTCATAACCATAGTTCACCCATAATTTTAAGGGGACAACCGCCACCACTGAATTATGATTATGCTTACGATTATTTATTCCGATTGCCGTGTTTAATTGAGGTCTTGGACTGGTCTAGGCTTTATTACGACTTACTTGACAGCTATACATAGTCCACTATCGATAGGAGGTTAAATCTGCACTCTACACTCGTACGGGGTACGGAGGTTTTTATCAGACATAATCAGACATAATCAGACATAATCAAACATAGTCCTTACTTTAGACAGGAACAAGATGCAATGCATGAAATTATTTGCAGACTGGTATTATCGTATCCACACAATATCAGAACATACCTACACTCCAGTGGACAAAACACCTATATCACAGGTTGGTGTGCAAAACAGTAATCCAGGAGCCAAAGAGTACACATGAAGAAAGCACAAATCTATCAACCAGGAAAGGGGAACAATCAAATACACAAAATATAGCACCGCACCGGAAATTAAACACCAGTCCCTTATCCAGAAAACCAAACAATAAGGTGAAATGAGAGGAAGGGGGGGATTAATCCAGACGTTCATCGACTCCAAATGAGGATGAAGGTCTGTCCTCGATCAAGGGCTGTCGTCCAGCAGCTAACCCAGAAATCGAGAGTCAAGTAAAAAGTCGGACAAGCCGATTAAAACGAGCCATTAGTCACGGCTCAGCACGAACAAAACATTATCGGGTGAAGAATAAATAACCAAGATATACCAAATCGAACGCCAGGTGGTTTGTACGAGTCAGGAACTTCTCGATGTGTTCGAGAAGCAAACCGGGATTAGAGGCGCACGAGAGTGGTCAAATGGCAGGCCAACGGTTGCGGAGACCATCTGCCCAGCGAGAGTAGAGCACATCCGATAATTGCTTGGTGTGTTCCATTCCTGGAATCTGCTGGCCAGGAAGACCCGCAAGCTGGGCTGGCTGCAATGGGGATTCCGGCGATGCCGGTGATTGTCGCCGGCGGTGGCTTTTCAGGTGTGGGTTATTCTGGGCCATGACGAGTCGCGGTCTCTGGGGAGATTCGGGTGGTGGAGCTTGTGGGACGAGGCTGGATAATTTCGGGTCGCTGGATGGTGATCTGTCAGCTGTCTGTAATACAAACCAAAAAGCGGTATGCAAAGTGAACATACCTTCCAAGCCTCTCATTCATACCCCGGATGACATGGTATAGACCCTCAGGGTCAACCATCTCCAGGTCACTCCAAGCCTCTGCGAGTCGCGAAATCGCATCGCGCTTTTCTTGATCCGCAGTTGTCCCTAGAACCTCCTGGCAGGATAATCCCACGGCCTTGCTATATGCTCTTTGGCCCAGTCGCGCTTCTTTGCTGTTAGATTCGGAGAATAGCGTCTTGGGACTCATGTTCTCGTCCGTAGCCATAGTATATTGCGGGCTATATGAGGCATCGTTCGGGACCTTATCGGACACCCGACGGAATTGACGAACGGTAGATGGGGTGTTGCCGAAGCTCAAGTCCACACCAAGCGGTTGCTTGTTGCTGGACCTTCGCTTGGCTCGTCGTAACGATGGACTCGGATCTGGGGCCGGCGTTCGTCGTACTGTCGGGCTAGGGGTGTCTTGAAAAGACATTGATGGTGATGTCGAAATATGTAGGTTGTTCATCATCTGCGAGGGTTCGTCTAGCCATTCGTATGGGTCGTCTTCGTCGGGTAGGATCTCCACCGATTGCTTCGGTTTCTTCATCGTGGGCGCCTTGACGGTGTCGAATACCCAGTCATCATCGTTATCGTCCTGATCTTGCGCGACGTGATGTCTAGAGAAAAGGGAATCGTGTTAGTGACAATGACCGTGGGAAAAGTGATGGGCTCAACATACAGCGACTCCGCATAATACTTGACGTTTTGTGTCGCTCCTCTCCCAGCATCAAAATCTTGCTTCCGCTGAATCAATTCCTGCAAAGCCTCTATCCTCCCCGCATTGCGAATAAACTTGTGCCTCAGAAGGTCTTTCGCACTAGGCCTCCGCTCCGGATCCTTGGTCAAACACTGCGCGATGAAATCTTTGAATGCGCCGCTGTACTGACTCCCCTCCAGTCGCGGAGCAGGCTCCTTCGGAATCAAGAAAAGCACCTTCATAGGATGTGTGCTGGCATGCGGCGGCTCTGCATTGATCATCTCCATGGCGGTAATACCCAACGACCAAATATCCGCCTTGTAGTCGTATCCAGCCTGCTCGATTACCTCGGGCGCCATCCAGAACGGTGTACCGACGAATGTATTTCGTTGAGACTTGATGTTGACGAGTTGTGCCGCGACACCGAAATCGGCTAATTTCACTTTTCCGACATTCGATAGCAGGACGTTGGCGGCTTTGACGTCCCGATGGATCTTGCCTTCGCTGTGTAGATATTCAAGACCCTCGAGTAATTGCTGGCAGATAATCGCGACATGTACTTCGTTGAATACGCCTGGTTTCAACTAGACGGGTCAGCTTCACTGAATCAACAGGCGAACCCGCAATACTTACCAAGTCTAGACATGACCCTCCCCCGAGGTACTCCATCACGATCCATAACTTGTGTCCTCGAAGAAAACTCGCTTTGTATTGTGTCACGTAGGGGCTCGCGCATGTCGATAGAACGGAAATTTCTTGTTGGATTTCGTGGATGTCGTCTTCGCTCGATTCGAGGTCGATCTATCGCCGTTAGTGCCTGCCAAAAGCCAAGCCAATCACTCTAAACCGAATGGTGAAAAACGAACATGTTTAATCGCAACAATCTCCCCGGTAGCTTTATCAATCGCTTTGTATACCGTCCCAAAACTCCCACCTGTTCGAATCCCTTCATGTCAGCCCCTGCGATTACCGCTCACCGCAACAAGGACAACGGAAAACTCACTTCCCAATTCCTCCAACATCTGATACTGACTTGCCATGTCTGCCATGGTGTGCGCTACGCTGGGTGATCACCCAACGAGATCAAAAGGTGTGGATGAATAGGAATGGTGGACGTGGTCAACAGAAGAATGCAGCCCACTCGCGCTCGCAGCCCGCTTGCAGCTTTAGCTCCTGTCCGGTGGAACGGTTCTCGGTACGGCCAGTTGTCAAAAGGTACCCAGTCGGGATAGCACAAGAATAAGAAGTCGGTGTAGCTAATAGCGGCTACCATTAAAGAAAGGAAAGAATAATGTGTTATTGGGTGTAGTAAAAGGGAACTCCTCGCAGGCCTTGGATCAACCGCCGCACTGCCCATGGTTCGGGAGCAACGGCCGTAGCGCATGGCAACCGGGTGCCTGAGGCTGCATTACATCATGATGTTTCATGCCTAAGGCATGTATCGGATTTTGTTTCATTGCGGTTACAGATGGCCATGCTTTTGGTTATGAACGAGATTGGTATATACATACACGGGAAACACACGATTTTATCTAAATGTACTTGTACGGGTTCATGATGCCGTTCTACACCAGTTAGCCGAGTGCGACCAAACCAAAGGAAAAGGATACTCACCGGATCATACAAGTCCTTCAACTGCTTCATCAGTTTCAGCATGGTGTCGTTCTGGCTGTACCCAATGAACTCCTTCTTGGCAAGACCAAGACCGTGCTCAGCGCTGATGCTGCCGTTCCGCTTCTGGATCCATTCGTAAACCCAAGGCTCAATAGCCTTCTCAACCTCCTTGTTGTATTGCCGGACGGAAACGTTCAGGTGCAGGTTAGAGTCACCCATGTGACCGTATCCGACAACAGCCCGGACAGGCTTAGACTCGTCATCACCGACGAAGCCCATCTGAGTAAGACGCTCGCGACAGTCTTCAACGAGCTGGTACAGTTCGTTGAGCGGGATCGACACGTCGTACTTGTAGGTACCGCCAAGGTGGCTCAGAGCCTCCGTGATACCCTCACGCCAGCGCCAGATGGACTGGAACTGTGTCTCATCCTGAGCCAAGACTCCGTCGGCCACAATGCCCTCTTCCATAATGTGTTCCAGGAAGGCCTCCAACTTGGCCATGTCGTGCTCTCCGTTCGAGCCGCTTGTCTCAATTAGACAGTAGAAGGGGTAGTCACCCTCCAGTGGGAAATTGTTGCCGGTAGACTGGTTGACCAGGTGCTGGCTGCGACCATCCATCAGCTCAAAGGCGGACAGAATCTCAGAGAGCTGGCCCTTGGCTTTCAAGAACGCCCGCTGAACGTGCTCGTAGCTCTCGAGACCAAAATAGGCCACATTGACAGCCTTGGGGCGAGGTGGGCACTGAATTGACACACCGGTGATGATACCAATAGTTCCCTCTGCGCCAATGAACAGCTGCTTGAGATCGTATCCGGTGTTGTTCTTACGCAGAGTCGAAAGCGAGTCCACAATCGTACCGTCCGCCAGAACAGCCTCGAGACCGAGAACGTTTCCGTGAAGACTTCCGTAGCGAAGCAGACGAAGGCCACCAGCGTTGGTCGCGACGTTGCCTCCAATATGGCACGAACCCTTCGCGCCCAAGTCCAAGGGGAACAGGTAGTCGCGCTCCGCCAGGTACTGATCCGCAACCTCCAGAATAACACCAGCATCGGCAACCAGCACACCCGAGGCAGCATCAAACGAGCGAATCTGGTTCATGCGCGAAGTGTTGATGACAATCTCATCAAAGACCGGCACCGAACCACCAACTAAACCCGTGTTGCCACCCTGCGGAACAACAGCCAGCTTCTTGTCATTGCAGTACTTCAACACCTTGCTGAGTTCCTCCTTTTTCTGCGGCTTGAGAACCAGCCTTGTCTGGCCGCGGTACTTGCGCATCCAATCACCATTGAAGGGTTCAATATCGTCCGCTGCGTCGGCGGTCACATCGTCAACCACCGCGGATTCAGCGCCCAGCACTTCCTTGAAAAACTTGACATCTTCCGCAGAGATCTCGCCAAAGTTGGGATTCCGCTTGAGGTTGGGGTAGGCGTTGCTGGTGAGTTTGACCTCCTTGGTCGCATCGCGTGCAGCGGGGGTGACGCTAAATGCGCGGGCGGGTGTCACGGAGGGGACGTATAGAAGAGGGCGTGCATAAGAGCGACATCTGGGCACTCGGGCCCGTCGAAGGGCGAGAGAAAAGTTCCTGGCGCTGGACATTGTCTGGGGATTGAAAGACGAGAGGAACAGGAATCGCAATGGGCTGGAAATTTGAAGAAGCGTAATCGCTCACCGGAGTTTTATCCGGGCTCCGATGGCACTCCGACTGTGCCATTGACCGTTGTATTGCTAATGTCTTTTACTCCCAATATACAGAGGCCATAGTACCAACTCAGTTGACCTTATTATCATCTTTCTTCTTTACTCTAGTCCTCATATAGTTCCGTATATGCAGAGCTACTCCGTAGTGCGTCGGAATATTTGTACCAAGTAATATGAACATGCAGCGCAGACTAACCCAGAGCTAGCAATTGCTGCAATAACCACCGAAATAACAAGATATCACCAAAATACCAAGTTTTCTAGAATATCCAGCCGCTGTCTGGCTTTTTCTAAAGCATTGAAGCTGGTGTGGACTCGACATGTTACGTCATGCCCCGCCGCCGCCGGTATCAGTCTTCACCCAGTTCCACGTCTTCGGTCAATCTTCTCGACCTTTCTTCACCATTGCTGTATACTATTCACATCACTGAAAATGTCGCTAAACGTTCTTGTTACCGGAGCTAGTGGTCTTCTTGGCCGCCAAGTCTTCAACACCTTCAAGCACTCTGGCTGCTTGACTGTCGGCCAAGGTTTCACCAGAGCTGCCCCGCCAACCATTCTGAAGGCGGATCTGGAAAAGAGCGAAGATGTAAAGACGATTCTGGACGAGGCTAAGTGAGTCATTGTTGACAATCGGCAGTTGGAGGCGTGTAGTAAGTCTGTTGCTGATACTGGTTCAAATGACAGGCCTCAGATCGTCATTCATTGTACGTTGAGTTTGCTGAGTTGCTTGAGTTGCGCCCCGGCCGTCGCGGAATTACTCTAACACAGATTCAGGTGCCGCAAACCGCTCTCCTGAACTATGCGACAAGAACCCCGAACAAGCTCGCAGAGTCAATGTCGATGCCACACGTCTCTTGGCAGAGCAGACCTCGTCGCGCGGTGCCATGCTTATCTACATCTCGACGGACTACGTCTTCCCGGGAACTGAAGGCGACGCACCATACGAAGCGAACGCAGAGACCAAGCCACCGAACTCCTACGGTCAATTGAAGCGTGACGGTGAACTGGCAGTCTTGGAAGCCACCAAGGATACCGGCTTGGGTATTGTTCTGCGTGTGCCCGTGCTTTACGGAACCGCCAGCAACAACTCCGAAAGTGCCGTGAACATCCTCATCGACGCAGTGTGGAAGGCACAGGATGAGAAAGCAGGTATCAAGATGGACGACTGGGCTCAGCGGTATCCCACTAACACCGAGGACGTGGCGCGGGTGTGTCGTGACATTGTGATCAAGTATGTCAAGGAGAAGGAGAAGATCAAGGAGTTGCCCAAGATCCTTCAGTTCTCGTCGGAGGACCGGATGACCAAGTACGAGATCTGTGAGAAGTTGGCACAGGTGCTTGGGTTATCGCTAGCGGGAATGGAGCGGAATAAACAAGGCAACGACCCGAACGCTTCTGTGCAGAGACCGTATGATACCCATTTGTCGACCATGGCTCTGAAGGACCTTGGTATCGATGTTAGCACTATGGACTTTGTTGCGTGGTGGTGCGTGCCCTCTCCTTTTAATTGAAGCTAATGCAGAAGCTAATGCATGATATAGGCGCAAGAGCCTGGGGGCCTACAGAAAATAGACTGGGCTAAATAGGATTCGTGATACGGGTCCTCGGAAACTGGAATGATAAAAAACGGATTGACATGTACCATACTGCATTGTTTGTATGAGTTGTTTACTCCGGGATGACCAACATAAAAGAAGATCGCCTGTATACTGTCTACGTTGAGATATGTATGCTATAGCCAGACCTAGCAGCACTGTAATTGACACAATGATACAGAGTAGTCTGTACACAGAGTACGTACACTGTGCTCCGTACTCCGTATTGCGTTAGTACCACTGAGCGCGGACCCTGCATGAATGTATCAGTTAGCGCCGGCAGATCTGGAATACACTTCGATAGTGTGGTGAAAGATCCCTAGTGTGGCGTTTCTTGGATTCGCCACGTTCTTTTTCAGCGGCTATACTATGTAGCTACAGAGGTACCTAGACCGCAGGGGCTCTTTGAAGAGATAATTCGGACTACGGAGGAGTAGGCTGGGATCGTCGGAGCAATGTTGCCCTACGGGAATATGGCAGGCGGTAGTAAGTGGCAGAAATGGTACAAAATAGGAAGGTGATCAGCGGGTGTGATGCCTCCGGTTTCAGCCATTCGCAAAAAGAAACACAAAAAGACGCAGATACAGTCGGATTTGAGACTGATTCTGCTCTTCTCCTCCTGCTTAGCCTTTCTACGGTTGTTCACTTGCCCAGCTGTATTTCTCTGTGCTCTTACAGTGGGTGCGACAGGTTTAATTAGCAGGCCTCCACTTTGGTCCAGACTCCAATCTGCTCTTCCCCAGAGATTCAACGCCCGATCAATCGCTCTCTTCCTTCTTCCGGTACGAATTTATTCGCCCGTTCCTTCGTCTCAAGACATACTGACACTGCAATTTCATCCACAGCGTCATTATCCACCAAAACAGGATTCTCGTTGCTACTCCATACTCTGGACCAATCTCATTGTATCGGCAGCCCGGAAAAGTGCCCCATCGCCAGGCACAGGATCAAATCCATCTTCTCCACCGTCCATCGTCGGTTCTCTGACTGCGCCATATTTTCTTTTTTCGGCTCGACTGCTCGAGATCACTACTCGTCTGTTGGTCACTGCTCCTCGTTTGATTAGTCCTGCTATTCCTCCGGTGACCTGTTCATCATTGGCTTGGACTGCAGAGAATGATGTGGTTGAAGGCCTGTGGAACTCGGCCTGCGTGCGTTGTTTAGGGGGTGGCAAGCTCTGTTGTTGACTAGTCTTTTGGTCTTCCCCTCATTTTCTTGTTTCGTTTGTATTTGGTGTGGGTAGGCCCTACTTCCGAGACGGCTTTGCTTGCTTTTACTGTGCACGACTCAATTCGCACATTCCTTTGGAGTCAGTTGATATAGGGCATTTCGAAACAATGGCGGTAGAAGCACAGCCAATGGGTCTAGGACCCGAAAACCAGGCCCCGCCCATGAAGTTCTCCCGCTATCGATCTGTGAGGCGGGCAACGTCCCAGAAACAGGAACCTCTGAAAGCAGCGGTTCCTCCAGTTCCCATCCCTCCAATGCCATCTTATCCGACCTCGCCGATTTCTGCCAACCAGCAAGGACTGGCGAGGAGTGTGTCGCGGTATCGACGCCAGAGAAACACTGCACCATCGCCCACCGCGCAGCATCCAGTACCGGTTCCTATCTCTTCGTTTCATGCGCCCGGAAAATCCGACAGACCTTCGTTCAGTCCACCGAAGGATCCGAAAGCAGTGGAAAGGGTAGGCATATCTAGAAATGGAGAAGATGACGTCGCACGTACAAGACACCGACAAGACGCGATGAGTCGGTTGGTTGGGGGAGACAGCAGACCGACATCTAAACAAACCTTGGAATCGAGAACCGATACTTCTAGTTATCGCAAACATGCCGATGAGAACGACCATGTCACTTCGCAAAACGGCCAGCAACCTGGTAAGGAGACCAAATTTCGATCATTAAAGGGTACCATGAAGTTGTTTCGGTCAAAGGGTGAGGTTGAAAAAGAAGGCGCATCAGCAAAACCTTCTGATCCAAGTGGTACTACCTTCCCTGGTATGGATGCCCCTGTTTCCGCAGCCAACGCGGGGGAGCGACAGGTGCTTGTCCAGTACCGAAAGGCATCCGATTTTCTCCCCATCACGCTTTCGACCACCGCGCAGGATTTGCTATTATCGGCCCAAGATTGCTTCGATGTTGATGCCCAGACTTTTGTTTTGATCGAGCGTTTCGCTCCGTTCGGCCTGGAGCGACCATTGCGCAAGTACGAATATGTTCGCGATGTCATGAATTCTTGGACCAGCGACACGGACAACAAATTAATCATAGTCCCTGCAGCAAGCTTGGAGGCTTTGCATCAGCTCGAGGCGCAGAGTGCTCCGGTCGAACAACCTGCGGACACGACGTTCCACATCTACCATTCTCAACGTTCTCGGAAATGGGACAAGCGCTACGTGACCTTGCGATCAGATGGCCAGGTCACTGTGTCTAAAAAGTACCAGGGACAAGATCAGACAAATATCTGTCATCTGTCCGACTTTGACGTCTATTCTCCGACTCTAAGCTCACTTTCAAATGACGTGAAGCCACCGAAGAAGATTTGCTACGCTGTCAAGAGCCAGCAAAAGGCTAGCATGTTCCTATCGACGGAAAACTATGTTCAATTCTTCTCTACGAGCGATAAGGGGGTAGCTGAAGGTTGGTATAGAGCTATTCAGGCATGGCGCAGCTGGTATCTGGTTAGCATCCTGGGCAATGGCCAAAACAAGGACGGAGCAACGCTGTCAGAAATCTCCCGACAACAGAGTGACGAATCCTCAGGATCAAAGACCTATCAGTCTAAACCGCTCAAACCTTTGCTTGAATTGGAACCTTTAGATCAGCAGCGCGACGAGGAACAACCCTCATCTCCTGAGCGTATGAAGCCTTCAAAAGCAAAACAATATCTTTCGCAAAGGAGAAGCACAAAATCCTCTCAGGAAAAGCCCCTCACCCTTGATACCACCATTGTCGGTGCCACGGCGCAGGGCATTGAACAGTCTCCGTTTTCTCCTACTGGACTCTTGGGCCAGACTTATGTCATGCGCCAGCGTGCGATGCAGGAACGGGAAGAGATTGATAGGAAGGCATACGAAGAAGTATTCAGTCCTCAGGGTCTTGTTTCTGGAGCCGGAGTCGCTGGACGTCGTCATTATCCTGAGACTCAAAGCCAACCCAGCA
Organism: Bertia moriformis; assembly: GCA_025802115.2. Taxonomy (NCBI): domain Eukaryota; kingdom Fungi; phylum Ascomycota; class Sordariomycetes; order Coronophorales; family Bertiaceae; genus Bertia; species Bertia moriformis. The sequence continues at coordinate 48,674 of JAOYNC020049264.1, forward strand.
GCCGATCGAATACAATGACCAGTGCACAGGGTCCTGATACCAGCGGACTCGTTAGGCGTTCGCAGTCTGTGAGCAAGGGAAACCATAAGCCACTCATCGATTTGACTCCTGTATACCAAGAACCACCACAACACGCTCGTAAAGGAAGAGGGGTCGCTGTCGAGCCGGGAACGCCCTTGGTCGACGCCGCAACAACACCTGACTTAACCCGCGGTGCTATTGCGACCCCATCCGCCACGACCTGGAAGCGACCCCCGATCCCAGAAGAACCTATGTTGCCGGCAGCTGATGCCGCCAACATAAAGCCCAGTCGCTCCAACACAGTCCGCAGCACCCGAAACAACCGGTCACGCGCATCTTCCACAACTCCTGCCGACGACGCATTTATCCCAAACAGTCTCCTGGCCCGCTCCGCGACACAAAAAGCTACCAAAGCTGCACTTAAGCTCGGCCATGGAGTAGCTACAGGTGATCGCAACGCTACGAAACCCATGCTAGACTTGTCCCCGGGGAACCCGTTTGTGGAGGGAAGTTTGCTTCGAGATCTGTAGCCTTTAATGGCAATTCCCTAGTTAATGATTATGACCAGACCATAATTGCATTTTGGTATATCATCGAGACCTTTAGTTTCAGCGCATAGATACCAGTTTCTGGCGTTTGGTTGAATTTCTACATTATTTTCGGATTATGTTTTTTTTTTTTTTTTGATTAATATTATATGGGGTAGTCTTGGGATATTTTGATCTTATGATGTTGGTAGGGTACTATAGAGTTAGCATTATTCAATTTTTACTAGGTCTTCACGTTACTATTAATTTAGTGCCACTGACGGTTGCCTTCAATTCACTCTTGACTCTGTTCTCTCAATGTATTTACTGCATTCATTGAATCCTCCATACACTCCTTATTCCATCAGAATACACCATCAACCCTCCGCTCCATTCTTCATCAGCCTCACTTCTCATTCCTCTCCCAAGGATATATATTGATCCTTACAAGCCACTAAGTAACAAGGGACAACTACGCAAGTCTCATGAACTCACTTAGAAAATATCCTGAAAATTGCCAACCACCCACAGCCGCTTGGCGATATGGCGTGGATTCCTCATCAGAAATTCAAATGACCGATTGTTCTGACATATATTCACAGAAGAAACGTGTTCACTGGGGAAAAGCAGAAGTACTGCAAGTATCACAACATAGTTTCGACTTGCATAGCTAGAAAGAGGGAGTATGGCGATCTCTCCAGACATTTTCAAAGATAGTTGGCTTGCATGGTGGCGTTATCGATATCAGCCACTGAGGCGGCATTGTTAAGGGCTAGGCCCAGAATGCTAATGACTAGCTTTGGCACAAAAGATTTCGTTAAAGAAGAGGGAACAAATGCCCAGTCAGGCGGCTCTATATACATGCGCGCGCGGTGCGGGGAAGATAGCTCCTCCAATAATCTCTCCATCCGATACTCTCCGCCCAACTGACATCTCGCTTATGCGACAGGCGCAGCCTGTGACAGGCATTGAGGCGTTGAGCCGTCACAACTGTGGTTTGTTTTACTTCAGCTATTGTGAACTCACTTGGCGCCACAGACGCCCTTCAATGATGGCGTAATAATGCAAATTGATTACCCATGCTGGCCCGAATGGCCCGCGACTTCCTTGCAGTCCCTGCCAGTAGTGTCGGACCTAAGAATCTCTTCAGCGCTGCCTGTGATATTTGTCATTATCGCAGGAACCGTCTTGCCTCAAAGACAAATGAAGCACATATGACTCAGATGTGCAGTGATTGCTTTGTGCTGAGTTGTGAGTTTGAATTTCTTGAGGATGAAGACAATTCAACACCCCAAGTCAAAGGGCCAGACAGCTCAGACGCTGGTGAGCCTCTTTAGTTGAAACCTGAATGTCTTATCAGTGAAACCGAATATCTTGATGGCTTTTCAGATGATGATGATATTTAATCTGTGTGACGGCTCAGAGCCTCAACGTCGCCCTGATGGCTGATATCGACAAACGCCGCCATGCAAGCAAACAAAGAGAGCACTTAGCGCAGCCACACAACCCATGGATAAACCCCCTTTTCTTCCTGTAGATAGACTCCTTTTCTTATTTCCTCTCCAGATTCGATATTCTCGTCGATGGCTGCAGTAGCTTAGATAGGAACTCAGTTCGCTAGTATCTACTATTCCGAGCCCGTGACATCAGTGTGTGATATTGTTCAGTGTTGAAGCTCGCTTTGATGTTCCTATGATTTTTGTGACTTGTCGGGCCAGGAGGAGGCTACTCAGATTGGTAGACAATGATCTCAAGAAAATGCAATGCTGGTGTTAATTTCTTTTTTGTCTCCCCCCCCCCAATCTATTTCGTGGGCAATCCTGGGCTGTTCCACAGCCGGTGACAGGTAAACGGGGGCGTGTTATAGCATAAGGTGGTTCCATTTACAGTGTAACAGGTCTGCCAAAAGTTGCTACAGAACGAGCTTTCGTAAGACAATTGGTCTTTATTAGAGTACAAAGAGCTAAAGTTATCTGTGATGGATATCCTGCTGCACCTGCTGCACCAATGTACAGTTGAGTTGAAAACTGCGGGAAACCATTGTGTTGGAGCTATTACATGCTATGACCGAGTCAGTGGATTCTGTAACATTAGAATCTCTAACAACGAACTCACATTGTGTTGACTACTATGCTCGGTACGATGGAATGGATCATCATTTTTATGCATACAAATCAGGTAAAACGTGGAATTTGATGAAATTCTATGAAAATGAGGGTCTGCGAGGGTCACTCACGAGGTTTGGCGAGGATCGGGTGGAGGTTCCAATTTTTGGACCCCCATGAGGGTCTCAGCGAGGCCTAGCCCTGCGCATACAGGTGGTTTGGAGCGAGGAAAAGGATCAGAGAGATTTTAGAAGAAGAGCTACCTCAGAAACTCATAGGAACAAGAGGGCAGGCATCCACGAACCTCGAGTTCGTGGAATATGGTCTGTTATAGCTTTAGTGCTCGATATGGACAATAACTTGATTAAATAATAATAACAAGATCGTAACTCTCCAAGCCTTTGCCGTCAGGGCTCTTATCCCCGTGGGATAGACTATCTGACAAAATATTAACATGGAGAATGAAAGGAAAGAGACTGGGCCTGCCAGCACTGAGCTATATAGTGTGCGAAGGGGTTTTTCACAAGGCTTAGTGAATATCCTATGCCAAACAGGCCAAGTAGTCAAGCATATCATAGTACTGGTGAGTGCCTGCACTCAGTGGCATTCATTTGAAGAGGAACAATGGAAATATCCGCATCTGAACTGCTGATCTGCTCTGTATGTGTATTATGGGTCTTTGTTGTTGAACAATACCATTTGAGACTACAAAACGGCAATAACCGCGTGATGCTTTTAGGCTGTCTCAGTGTGGTCTCAGTATGGTCTATATATTCGGTCTGTATACCAGAATGACCATATTCTTCTTACTACCCATCTTCCATTTCATTCTCTACCTCTAAATTGATATACCCTTAAGGTTGGTACATCAAGACGCAAATACAGAGCCCTACAACCATGGTAGGTATTACCATCCCCTGGATTGAAACTACTACTAACAGCTTACAGAACCATTACAATCCTTCCTTGCAAAAGGCGATCCACAAGGTACAGTCAAGCGACCCCGTCGACCAGATCTGTCACATATGGACCGATATCCTACAGTACTATTTCCCCGAACCCATCAAGCAGACCGCGATGACTGACCTGCCTGAGCTGTTTCCAGAAATGGGCCTCGTATTGGGCCTGATCGCTCTAACCATCGACATTTCAAGTGGTCCATTTTGCGGCGCGCCGTTCTTCCATGTTCACGTCCGGGACCCGCCCCATTCGGACCAGGCAATGTGCTGGGATGAAGCTGAAAAGGAAATCATATGTGAGTTGAATGGACTAGAGGTCAAATATGGAATGGATGTGATTTATGCAGCTGTTGTGATCGGTCCATACGTGCGTTTTTATACGTATGCAGGCCAGTCGCTCAAGATCATCCACTGGACTGAGAGACAGACCCTGCACGTGGTCTATGATCACAACGATATTGTCGGCCATTTTGATGTGATAAAATCTATTTTTTTCCATTGACTTTGAAAAACTACAAAGTATATCACGGTAGGTTTATTGCTTAGATTTCATGGATTTCATAGAGTTGATGCGACTTATCTTCCATATGATTCAGACATACCACAACAAATATAGTTCCATCCACCTGGTTTGGTATCACAAGTAGGTTCGTGTTTAACTAAATATATCAACAAAAGTCTTCATCTGTGCCGTCTCACCTTGTCTGGTGTACACCGATTTTTGCGTGAATCCAATAACCCTAGACTAGCGATGCTTAAATGCTGTGGTATAAACAATGCCGACGTTTGAGGACTACATTCCCGTTTGTGTGTTCTTACTTGTACTGCTTGGAAATGAATTAATATTACTCCTGTCTTCTCAGATTTTCCCTTGATGATATTTCAAACTGAAGCGTAGCAACTTATTTCCCTCCCCGGTTAGACGGTATTCTGAGTCGTCCTGTTAGCCAGTCAGCTACTCGCCTTTCTGCTTCTTTCGGCTCCTACCGAGAAAATAGCCTTATAATAATTTGGAAACGATACTCGAAAACAAGAACACAGGCTGGATCTCCTGGTTTAGCTATACTACGCTACAGTTGTACGTATGAGAAACAAGAACGATCGCTTTATTGATACATCTATATCAGTGCCTTTGTACTAGGCATATCGAACAGTTCCAGGACCATGCTGAGGAGGTCTATAAGGTGGTGTCAGATCGGGAACCGACGTAGCCGACACAGCTGGTGAAAGTTTCTTCTCGTGTTTCCTGCGACGAGTACAGCAACGACAAATGACAATGGCAAGAATAGCAAGAACAAGAGCACCGCCAACTCCAGCAGAAAGACCAATGATTAGCGATCGATGCTCATCGACCCACGAACCCTCGTCTGTTCGGCACTGTCCGCTCTCACAAAGTCCTCCATCGCACGGGGTCCCGTCCAAGACTGACTGGCCGATGTCCATGCAATCTGACGACCCGTACGAGGTACCAACTGAGCAGTGCAGGCTACAGGAATTCCCGCCGCAGGAGGAAACGTCGGTGCTGTTTCTGCTCATCTGGTCACGACACTGCATGTCCCGATTGGTACATTGGCCGCTTGCACAAAAGAGACCTGATTCTCTCCCGCAAGAATCTCCATCCGGTACATGTCTGTCAGCGGGGCACGCGCTCGAGTTCCCAGTACATGACTCGGAGAGGTCACAATCACCGGTACTTGCACGGCAAATCGTGTCCGCAGACAGAAACTGACAGTCTGTGCAACACGATCCTGCAGCGTCATCGCATACGGCGCCTTCCCGGAAGCGACAGGTTGATCCATCACAGCACTCACTGCAGTCGTCCTTGCCGCAATCACAGTCTTCACCTTCCTCCACTATGCCATTTCCACATTGGCCGACGTTAAGAGTGGGTATGTTGTCATTGTCGACAAGGCAGCTCGTCTCGATACTGTTGGAGCCCATCATGGAGCAGATGTTGCCAATAGTACAAGGTGAGAATTCTGACTGTGAGGAGGTGGAGACGGGGTTCATCAGATACTGCGCATCTGCATTACAGGATGAGGTGGACAGCGGACAACACTGCTCATTAGAGGAGCACGTATCTGCAGTGCAGTCATGCACAGCACCAAAGATATGGGCTGACTCGTGGCTATTCACAATCAGAAGCCGGCAATACTGGATCAAGAAAGAAGACTCACGCAAAAACCTGCCATGCATTTCCCTCCTGCGCGACAACATTCGCACCCATTTGCGAATCACATAGTTCTCCTGTCCACGAGACGCCTATTTGCTCTCCATTTGGACAGCCAGTCATAAGCGTCCAGTATGCACTTGTTCTGTCACCCAACACTCTCCTCCATGAGGTGAATTGCTGCAGACGCCAGTCCAAGTCACCGGCTGAGCAGTCGACATTCCAAGGGATAGAATTAGAATTATTGCTGGGACATGCCGAGTCGGTGATTGTGAGATTGTGGATGGCCAGTGATATGTTGAATGTACTTTCGAACACTTCGGATGCAGTATTGACCATGTCGATTAGGCTTTGTTGAACCTCTTCCGCCGAATCGAATGCTGCGGTGTATGAGCAATCCGTGGCGATTCCAATGACTGCCACTCTTCTTGTGGTTGGACAGCCGGATTTACTGCCAATGTTGTCGGTCAAGTCGGAACTATCAGAGACGTACTGGCGCTTGGCAATAGAGATTGCAGCATCAAGTTCTCGAAACGGCGTGGAGTGTTCACCATTTATTTGCTGAAGACCCGAGTAATCATGATATACCACCATCCGGTCCTTGGAATCCAGTACATCAACCTGATCTGATACGATGCCGATATGATACTTCTGAGAAAAGACGCTGAACGCTCCTTGGAAAAGTGGATCGTTTCCATCACGAACAACGAACGCTCTCGCCCAACCTGCTGTCTCCCAATGACCGCCGGCTGATCGTACCAGTGTCTTTCCCCTGAAGACCTTATGTTGTGCTCGCTCAGACGTTTCCGTTCGTCGAACTTCTCCGTTTACGTCAATATGCCGCGTGTGTAGGTTCTGGGAGAGGAGATCATGGTTGGGTTCGAGGCTGAGCCTAAACTCGCTGGTTTGTCCGGACAGGCTGAACGTAAGGCTGAACTCTACTGACGCTGTGACTTGTTGTGAAGGTGTGTGGATGGTGACATTTTCGATGTTGGCTACCTTGGCCGGTGCACGGGGACGTATTGAACGTGCTAATCATGTCAGTAATGGGATTCTATCGGCGATGAGATGCCATACCTGACACATGCCCGATGAAGAAGACAAGGCACGCGATAAAGGAAAGGATCGGTTGTAGTCTCATTTCTGATTATTAAATTCATAGCCGCAGATCATAAGAGCCAAATGCATTTTTTATATATAAAGTGCTTTCTGATCGTGTCCGTACATATACATGGTCAATCCGTATCCAGAAGTCTAAGCCGCTACAAGGCTATACACCCTCGAAAAACAACCCCACGTAATCCAGGCAGCAAAACATATAGCTCATTCGTAGGAAAAAGCGCGCTTATGAAGGCCAAGAGAATCCTGTCATCATTGATGATGACCTGCCCCGTATTAGAACAGGTTTGGTGGCTGTGTATGCATCCCGAGCTTTCCGGGCATGAGGTGGTCATAGCTAATACGAATAGCCCTAAGGGTGCCCAGCTTACATGAGCCGTTGATAATGGGGCTCTTCTCTTCGTGTCATGTTATGGCTTGTTTCTATGGTTCGGAGTTAGTCCTGTCGCATATTACCTATAAGAGTTTAGCTTCCGGCACTAATGCAAGTTGATTACGCTTATTTCTTGGCGATAACCTTAGATTGCCGAATCCGGAGAATCCATGACATTCCATCTGCCGATTTCCATGGATTAGATGTCATGTTGCAACATGACGGTATTGCATGAAGTATGCACTTCAACTATCTATACCTATACCCACAAAGGCATCCTCCAATTTCGCGCGACATCCTAAGAAAACAAGATAAGCATTTCGATTTCCCCGGTTTGGTTGAATCACCGGTAATACTCCGGCACCTCATCGATGCTGATCATGACCAACCTGAAAAAGCTTGGATCAGGCTCGCCATCTGCAATGAACCAAACGGGTTGCGGCGCGATCGATCTCGGGCTTACTGGACCAGCTTGGAACATAGAAGCCTTAGTAAACGGTACGACGCACTTCAGGGTAATGTTTGTCGCACCAAGCGATATCTTCAATGCTTGACAGATGGGCTTATAATAGTAGTGGTATGGCGGAGTATTGGATATGTGGACGAAGATTTCATCGACACACAGATCTCTTCCGCCCCATTCAACGTACTCGGCATCGGTTTGCTATCCGAACCTTCCCCAGAAAACCAGAAGTTGGTGCCTTTTCATTCAAAACCAACTCGACCATGCCAAGAATGCCGAGAAGAGCTAATGTAAAGCGCTTACTTTGTCTTATCTCCGGAACTTGTACCGGCGATGACAGCCTCCACTATGTATAGACTACTTCATACGGTATCTTGTGCACGTGTAAGTCAGAGCCTTATTCTTTTGAATATTGCCTCGAAAATCTTTCAATCACTTTAAAGAGAGTCTGGAAACACGTCCACGCGAAACACATCCCGCTCATACTATCACGGCGCACGAGTTAACCAAGCGAGAAAATATGATGATGGACTACGGTTCCGTCCAATTCGTTTTGCTTGTGGCACTTATTCTGTGGATATTCTTCTTTTGCGCCGATGCAGTGGTCTTTTTCATTGGGAGCCTAAGACGGGCTTTGATTGACGGGACGAATCCTTCGACTGCGCATTGGGAAGTGGAAAAGGGACACGACACAAGGGAACTCGACGAGAAAGATATCGACGAAACCAATTATCTCATGGGATAAAAAGGGCATGTTGCTTACATTCAGACAACACTAGTCGTCCTGAGCTGACTTCTGTTTTCTTAGCAGACCTCAATAGCCGATATCAAATTTCACTACACATTCTGTCTTCGCGAACGTTTTGGAAATTCCCACTTGACCGGCCCCCGCAAATAACATCGTATTCCGAGAAGCCGCCCTTGACGATGCAGGACCACGCTCGACTACACCCTGAGGAAGCCTTGCGCGTCTGCAAAAACGGAATCACGTCTTAGGCTGGCCAATGCGGTTTTCAGGTCAACATCGGAGAATTTCCGGGTGTATGACTCTTGGGGGGAGGGCTAAATTCAACGCTTATGGGATTGACTGGCATTTGCTGAGAATAGTAATTTTCTATTCCTGATCGTATATAATGTAGTAACGTGGGGTAGTAAATCCCGCTAATGCAGGCTGCTTACGCCCATTCATGGTTCGATTCTTGGCAGTCTCGGCAAAATAAGCTTTTCTGATTGGCCATTTACGTATACAAAGAGACAGGACACTACACTAACCCTCACGGACTAACAAACACGACACAATAGCATCCATACAGAACAGAATCTTTGCAATTTTTGGCAGCGCCTGGGAATGGGCTTGGTGACAAGTAACTTCCTCCTGGCAGGAGGTGCCCGGGTAGCTACCTGTGATCTCTCTGCCGACAAGCTAAACCAACTCCACACGAGCCCCCCTCAGACCAGATCTCCAATTGCTTCGTCCAAAGCGGAAGTATAACAGATCAGTCCTCCGTTGAATCACTTCTCACAAAGACCAAACCCTATTTCGGGAAACTGAACGGTGTCGCCAACTATGCTGGGGTTCCGGGCCACGAATTAGGTACAGAGGGCATCTGGCAAACGAGTTAGGAAGAGTATCACTTCATCATGGACGTCAATGTGAAGAAAATTTTCGGTGTGTTCTACTGTTCCTTTACGCCCGGGATTCCTTGAGGATGGTTAGGGCTTGGTTCATATTGGCAGTATGTTTTCTTTTCAGGGCTTTAAGGATGGAATTGTCTATGCAGCGTCGAAGCACGCTCCTCTTGGAATGGTGAGAAGCGCAGCCAAAGCAACGGGCGTTTGGACGAGAGTGAACTGCAATTTTACGTGAGTCTCCTGTCCTATTTTGGTCATGTTGCCACCGTTAACAAAGCATAGTGGTGCGATTGACATCCCGATGCACCAAGCGAACCTGGCCGGTATCAAGGACTTTGAGCTTGATCCAAAAACATCAATTCCCCGTGATGGAAGGGCTGAGGAAGTAGCAAGCGTGGCAGTACTCTTGCTCAGTGATGAAAGTAGCTATTTGACTGGCGCTGCTTGGAGTGTGGATGGGGGAGCCAATGCCTAGCAGCCGACGGGCTTAAAGAAACCATGCCACCCCTTGACTGGGAGACAAAGATTACGCGTTGTGGATTACTACGGGGGTTGCCCTATGTCTATATCATGATATCTGTCACGGGCTCGGTAGCTAGTAGATATCAACGAATTGATATTCCTATCTAAAGCAACTAGTAGCCATCCACGAGAATATCAAATCTGGAGGGAAAGAAGAAGGATCTATCTACAGGAAGGAAAGGGGTTTTATCTGTAGGTTGTGTGACTGCGCTTGGTGCTTCTTTTGTTTGTCTGCATGGCAGCGTTTGTCGATATCAGCCATCAGGGCGACGTTGAGGCTCTGAGCCGTCACAATATCTCTACAATAAGGACATTTGTATCAACAAATAAATTCACCCAGTTCCTCTATAAACTACTTAACACAAAACAGAAATTTAAAGCCAAAAAGCACAATCTTAACAGACACAGTACGGAAACAGTAGGGGGATCCTGTTCCTACACAAAATACTGAAAACAGAACAGGGAAAAACAAACCTTGAAGCACAAAATATAATACAGAAGCCAATTGGGGCGTACAACTCGGATATCACTAACCCAGGCGCTGGATGATATAGTCCCAAGCCATCTTGCTAGCACGCTCCTTGGGCAATTCCATTGAAATGACCGTGTCAAGTTCGTAAGTCAATCTTGTGAGGCTCAAATCACTGGCCAGATTGCCTGGGTTGGTGTAGTCACACTCATTATCGCACAAGACAACGGTGATGTTCTTCTGTATTGACTTGCGACCAGGCACCTGCCACTTGAGATGCGGAATCGGTGCCTTGAAAACAGCGTCCGTAATTCTGCCTCCCGGACGGAGAGATGCCAGGTCGAAGACGAAGCATTCACCCACCAGCGGGATGCCGTGCCTCTGGTGATACTCGTGGATCTCCTTGGTCAGAGCGTCGTGTTGGATGGTACGGAGCCTCTTAGCGCTTAGTCCCCAGGTCTGATCTTTGATAGACAACTCAGGACGTTTCTCCTCGGTAATGTTCATAAGAATCACACGTTTGGTTTCGCCGCAGGTGCCTTCGAACCAGCGTTTGCCATCTTCACGCAAAGTTTCGTTAATTCCCACCTCGACAACGACGGAGGGGTATCGGTGACCAACCTTCCAGAGACCAACATCAGCCTGCTTCTCGCTATTTTCGTACTTACCTAAGAGATGAAGATCTATAAACCCATATTATTACATTTCTGCTCGGGGAGGAGGAGGGGGTGTTTTACTTACCAATTAAGGTCTTGCAATTGTAATGACCACGAGACCCATCCGCGTTGATTTCCTCGCTCCACTTATCGAACCATCTTTCGAACACATTGATCGCAGTGTCGTACAGGACGCCGTTCATGGCTTTGATAATAACATGTGCAGTGGGAGCATCGTATTCTACATCGACAACATCCGGGTGGTCCTTGCGCCAGCTGAAAAACTCATGGTCACGGACGCGGAACTGCGTGATGGGAACACGACCCTCGAGTTCATACTTGAGATAGTCCACAGCGTCTGCATTCAGGTCGTCGATGGAGCGGACTTTTGCCCAGTCTAGGAGTTTGGCGAGATGCCGCTGGGTAGCAGAGTCCATGATAGATGTTGAAGCGACGCGAAATGAGCGCACGGTAACGGGGAGGTATGAAAGGGGATGAGGACACCAGAGAAGCCAGTGGTTTGGCCTTCTCTGAGTTGGAGGACTAGCATATTTGTAGACATTCTGCGCCATTATCAATGTGTCAGTCTCCCGTTATTCTAATTAGCCTGAAGGGATATCCCATAGGTCCTTTGTTGAATTGTTCCAAATTTACTGTCGTCCTATAGCGCAGTTGAGACCCAGTCCCTTCAGCAAAGAAAGACAAGGGAATGAGAAGGATTATGCTGCGAAACAAAACCGAAAGACACAGAAGGGTCAGACAATGTCGTCTCACAAGTCCATTGTTGGTGCCTTTGTCCAATGGACTCCAGAATTGGACAAAGATTTCAAATGGGTACTCGACCGCCGGATGAATTTTAGACAGGGGGAATATCCTCAAGAAGACATGAGATATTGAGCTTTCCATGTTGTTGGAGATCTTGTCAAAGTCATATTCCATTGTGTTTTGGATTGCAACGGGAACTTCCGTGAATCTCAAGAAACGGCGATATGGATATGGTTGGTCCGACAAAGCAACGACAAAGCAAAAAAAAAAAAAAAAAAACAACAAGGGGAAGAAATAACGAGGCAATAATGACATTCAACTGTCTATAGATGGTATATATCATAATTAACATATTATCTTTTCTCATAGCATCATGAAAGTCATAACCATGTATCGTTACGGTCCGTCAACGACGACAATGACACCCCGGTGGACTATCAACTTATGCGTGTTATAAAGGGGCGAGTCGGGCTCTGATGGCGAGGATAGCCAAAAAGGATGGAGCTTTCATGCGCGCGCCCAACATGGGCGTGCGTGTTCAATCGACCATAGGAGTCTTCCAATGCTCCATTCCAATGTCAGTTACCAGTTCCAGTCTCGAATTGAAGGTGACGTACTCCATGGTCTTGCGCGATTGCGGCATTGCCAAGTGTGATAGATCATAACATCGAGGAAGATGTATCATCTAGGCCCAACTGTCGCGACGGAGGTTTCGGGCAGTCATGGGCAAGTGTGATCGCGTTCCCTTTCGGAGCGAAGGTAGACGAGCGATGGAATAGGATCAATCCAGATATAGACTTATGATTTTCTGAAATATGACTGAAGTTGCCAAGGTTTTCTCGCATCACGGACCTCAGTTGTCCGGTGTCGCGCCGGGCATGTGCGAATACCTAAAGGGTCCTTGGATTTTGGACCACACTTAAGAAGCTCGCGTGCTAGAATAGTTGTTGTCAAGGTTGGCAATAAGTTGGTTTGTATCCATGGGAACTGGGTAGCCCATTGGTCCGGCGATGAGTTGTGGTCGCCAGACATGTTGATGCGCGATTTTGACCAGCTTGCCCAGAACCGCAAATTCGAGTTTAAGTTTGATGCTGTAAATAGTCGCTTTCAGGGTTGTTTGGTACATGTAGAAGTTGGCGTATTCAATGGCGATCAGAGCGATATCCATTAGGATACACGCCATGTTGACGGCGAACAGATTGAAAATGACTTTGCGGCTGTCGTTTTCCGGATTCAGCTTCAACATGCGATTCGTCTCCCAGATGTAGAGTCCCGAGATGATAATCTCCTGAACGCAGAATCCCGTCAACTGGATCTTCTCCATCACATTGTACCCGGTTACCGTCGCTTCGGTGTGATAATAATTGGCCATGTAGGTCAACACAGTCGTCGGAACGTGCAGAAGGAAGACGTCCAGCACGATCAAACCCAGTACCAGATGAAGAATCCTAATATCCCGAAGCACCAAGTGTAGTCGCGAATATAGTACCATGGACTGACCGGTGACCATCGCCCACCAGCCTACCGTAAGCAAGGTGATAGGCAACCACAGGGCGTCAGTCGCGTTGAAGAATTTGAGCAGAAAACCGAGGGAGTAGGGGATAATGCCCCAAGCCGAACTGAGCATACTCCAGAAGTACATGCCGCGATACTTCTTGAAGGTGAGAAAGACCAGGACCATCAATTCGCCGACATTGTACCAGGCGACGCCGACAAAAGTCGCGATCGCGATGCGCGCGCCGTCACTGCTGCCGGTATAACCGCCAATGATCCAGTTGCCGGGACTGGAGGAGGTAGTATTAGACATTGCAACTGCATGCCTTGAGTAGACAAATGCAAATGTCCTGAAGACAGGCTGTAAGTGATGTATGTAAGAGTTTGTTAGCTTCTGTCAAACTTTGGCGTAAATACAAAACCCCGCAAAAAACCCCGTGACCCGCTCCCGTGACCCACGGGCCCTTGTTTGACTTGGGCGGTTCGGATTTACTCCTGGCCGAGAATTCTCGGGTTTTTTCCAGGAATGACACAATGCGACTGGAATCTCTCCAACGATGTCGAGGTATGTACATTATCAACGTGCTATGAGTGCTATGAGTGCTATATGGCCAGTGCTAGTTCACCTAACGATAGTCTACATACACACCATCGCCAGTTTCTTCGACCGCATAATATCTGGCCAGTGCACAGCCTTGCCCCTCTCCTGCGCCCGATTGCCCCAAACATACCGTACAATCGATCCGGCCAGTCGGAAAGAAGCCAATCCGCTCTGCTGAAAGCCTTGCTCGAACCACGTTTGGAAAAAATCCTGCAAATCTGGGCTCAATGCCTCGCACGCTGTCACAAATGCCGGCCACACGGCGTAGACCGCGCGTTGTCCTGATTCGATATACCACGTTTGGCTCTGTGTCAGCAAATCTCGGACCTGCCGCACGGAATGCTGAAGGGTTGTCACGTCGACATCATATACGCGTCGATAGAAGAAGACGGACAGGGCCTTTTGCATGGCACAGAACATGAAGTGATGAGGACCGGACGGTGGCTCCCATCGACATACATGCTCGTCCAACAGCTTGGCCCGCAGTAGAAAATCGCGCATTGTGGGTGTTTGCCCGTCGTTGGCAGGGCTGCCATTCAGGAAGCGATCTCGTTCATTCCCCAGTCGGGTAATATGAGAGACCAGCCCGACGAAAGATTCCGGAATACCAAAAATCTCCGGGTACATCGTGAGATCCCACCGTCCTGGAAACTCCAGATGTAGGTCATTCTGCCCCAGTTGTAGATCCTTGACGGTACTGAGCCCAAAGTCGGGGACCACCATCCACTTCGTGATCCGGAGTGGCGCCTCACTGGGTGGTCCCGGAGCATCTAGGATGGACCGCAACTCGTGGCCCTCATCAGTCACGATATCAGGTAGGAGGACTGTTTCGTTGATGATGCGCAAATAGGCGTAGCAATGGTGTAGTAGGCGGACCTTGCGCGACAGGCGGCGTTTGGTTAATCCTTTAGTGCGAATGTACCTCTCTGCAATCAACAGGCACGCTAGCAGCTTATCTGGTTCGCCCTGGAAAGCCTGAAGTCCGGTCAAATTCTATTGTGTGTGACGAGCGGTGGCATGGAAAACGTACCGACAATGTCGCCAGATTGACGAGTGCCATAAGCACTTCTTTGTACTTCACCCGCTTCGTCGCGGACCCTACTTCCTTCTGAAAGCCATGCAAGAGGTCGTGTTGCGCTTTCTTCTCATAGTCCTCTGCCGTTACTTGCCAGTATTCACCCCCTGATACTCGCCGGTGAAATGCGCTGGTCGCCAGGATTGCATTCAGCAGAGCAGATCGCATCGCGGTTACAGTACCTCCCATGGACTTCTCCGCTAGTACGTTCATGGCCGTGGGAAGAATGAGATGGTTCCACGGGGACTTGTGGTGGGCGCTGTTCAATGGCGATAACAGAGGAACCACTCGATCCCGATAGTAAGAGAGTAATTCCCAAGCATCCGACGGTAGATCCATGGGCCCAGATACGCTGGGGAAAAGCACTGGAAACTCGAACTGACCATCACCCCACGACTCATTTTCGGTTTGGGCGTCGAGAACCGGGCCAAGCGATAAGTCCAGAGTCAGGAGATTCTCATCCCAACAGGGTTCAGCATCGATCTGGCCTAGGGCACTGATAGCTTCGACATTCGGACTCTTATCGCTGGATCCGTTGAAAGACACCGTTTCCGGGCTTTCAGAGGACAATTGAAATACCCCGAAAGGGCCTTTCGATAGATTGGTATCTTGGAAACTTGGAGAAAGGCTCTCCTCGTCTAATTGCATCAAGGCTCGCGTTGGATTACTGCGGTGTATAGTTCGAACTAGATCGACACTCATCTGTTGCCGTTGTGATTCTACCTGGCTATGGTTAGCAATCACTCATATCTACCCACGGATAGGACTTGCCAGTGAACAGTGGCCGGCGGAAGCGTGTAGCATCCTCGATCCCGAGAGGCTCTGGCTCGCCGTGATGGACGAACCGCAGACGGATCTCGTAGCCTGTACAGGGCACGTTCGAGATGATGCACATCTGACAGACTGGCCGCTGAGCATCGCATTTGACATGCCGCGTTCGACATGTGCCGCATCCTTCGAGAGACCGATCACGCTTGGGCAGAGACATGGTGTTTGATACGGAGCTGAAATGGGACAAATGTCTTCAGTGAAGGAAATGGTCAAGACTTGGACTTGGCTATCTTAAGTCCACAGCTCGACAGCCAATAGAATAACAGTCAGCAATAACGAAAATGCGGGGTTCTGATAGATACGGATACTTGGATTAGTTTGCAATCGAGCTATTTATAATCTGGTATCTGCTGAGTTTTACAGATGAGCCATGGCCAACTGCTTCTGGACTTCTGCTACTCCTCGCTCACCACTCCGCACTGCTCCCTCCATGTATCCCTTCCATTCAGCTGCCGTCTCGGTACCTACGAAATGGACATCACGGAAAGGCTCCCGAAGAGCATCTCCGGCTACGGTCAGCACTCCTGGAGGTAGCGATGGACAAGGACATCCAAAGCCCGAATATTCCTCTTTTGACCATTCATGCTCGACCGTTGTGATATATTCTCGGCGCACCAGGTCCGAATCGCCGTATATCTCGCTTAATTGATTCAACAAGACATTAACTCTCTCGGAGCTTTGCAGTTGAGACCATTGTCGCCCAGAGTCCCCGCAGAAGAAGCAAGTCAACACCCATTTGTCGTCATTAGGAATGCTGGAGTCTCTGATAATGGATGCCGGACCGGTGAAGGATTGTACCAGACCGCAGAAACCTTTATTCACCCAAAAGGCAGAACGGAAAACCATCATGGCCTTTGTGTAATATCCATAGTTGAATGAGTCGACTAGGAGCTGTTTACGGGCTGGAAGTGGTGGGTTGAAGTCAATGGTTTGGAGGACGGTGGATGGCATGGCAGAGATCACTTTCGAGGCTTGCACGGTTTGATTCCGTGTCTGGATAAACACACGACCGGGATACTCTGTTGGTTAATCGCCGTCACCGGGGATGACAACTGCACAGTGCCCGATGGAAGTGCTGCCGCCAATGTTTGAGCAAAAGACTGCGTACCCTGGCGAATACGCAGGTACTGGCCACCATGGAGACGATCGGAACGCATCTGCAGCAGTCCGCCGCCGGATTTACAGTAGTTGAGGAAATACAGAGCCGACACGTCCTCGGGCTCTTGGCCCAGCATCGCACGGGTCCAGATGGCAGCCGTCGAGATCGCCTTATCACTAGCCTGACGGCTCTCGAGGTACGCGAGGAAGGTCATTGAGTCCAGAGCGGAATCCTCCGGTCGCGCACAATCAACCTGTTGACAGTCCGCCTCGACCATATTTCGGATTACAGCTAACTGCCTCTGTGTTTCGGGATCAAACTGTATTTGTCAATATAGGCACCGACAGCGAAAAGGGATGTACTAACCGGGACCTCGCCATATGCGAACGTCTGCTTACTCCCTGCAGACTCCTGCAATAAGCAATTTCCTGTTGTATTCTGCTCGATGAATTCAACCCCAGCTCTCTTAGCCAACTGAAAGATCTTGCTTTGGTTGGTATCGTTGATCCACGCAGCCCCGATATCCACCGTTCCCTTCCCGTCGGGCAACGTCGTGCTCCAGGTTCGGCCTCCAACCCGGTCGCGAGCTTCGAGAACAAGACAAGGATGACCGGATTGGATCAGATTCTCCGCGGCCGTGAGACCGGCCAGCCCGGCACCGATGACCACCACATCCCACACCTTTGTATCTGGCGCGTTCAACTGTCTGGAAATCGCCAGGGGCTTAGCCGCCACGGCTTCAATCTCAAACAGCCATTCTGGACCTGCGAGCTGAGACACTGGAACGAGCGTTATGGCTGGCCGGTGGGACCGTAGGAAGCGTTGGATGTGGCGGGTATGTTTGCGTCGTTTGGGGTCGTAGTTGACAATGTAGACCGTAAGCCGGGCGATATCTACGATTGAGGCACCTGCTGCGACCAGGACTTTGTGCAAATTCAATAGTGCTAGATGGATTTGCGATTCATAGTCGGAAGGAACCTCCCCATTAACCAACGATCCAGGTTGGCCCGAGATATGGAGCCAGCTGCTCTGGGGCTGAGATGTCTCAGTAGCCGGAGCATAGTAGGTAGCGCGAGTGCCGGGAAGGTCAATTGCACGGATTCCACGAGTCATGGTGTTTCCAAAGTAGATTTAAAAAGACAATTGAAGCTGTCAGTGATTTTCCCGATCACTGGTTGTCCTTTTATCAGGTCCCGTGTCAAACATACTATTTCTAGACAGGCAAGTTACTGTAAAGCATGCATCGGGGTGACTTTCCGCTTTGATATCCGGAGCCAACACCGCACAGATAACGCAAATCAGCGGGTAAATGCTTATCGTAAAGAGAAGATAGTGTCCCTGTATGTTGGCCTATCTAGGTCTTTGAGTCGAGACCGAACTATGTCGATAGGAGCCAATGCATGAAGTATCGAACTGTCTACTCTCTACAAGACCTGGTATGTATATATATACATCGCGAGCATACAAACTCGACGTTACCAAGGCAATGGAATCGTCCATACGGCATATCCAAGCGAAGCGATGACCATGTCCAGCATGTTGTCACACGTGACTGGGATGACTTTCCCAAGCAATTGCTCCTTCAGCTATAGAAGAGAACGGGGAGATAGAAGAAAGACTTCAACGATAAAAGGCGGCTCCCATTGAAGTTTCAGGTATCGTAAAATATCGCTACGGGTTTTGTGGCTCTTGCTCTCATACATATCCGACTCCGACAAGAAATTCTCTCAAGTCAATATGGCCAATATACTGATAGTTGGATGCGGTGGCATTGGAACCATTGCCGCCCTAAACTTGCAATCAGGAGGCAAAGCCCGAGTAACGACCGTCTTGCGCTCCAACTACGATCATGTGCGGCAACATGGATTTCACATTCGATCTCTCGACCATGGGGTTGTTGAGTCATTCCGCCCGGATACTAGTATGCCATTGCCACCTTCTATGTTCTCTTCAAGATGCTAATAGATAGTCTGCAATGCCGTGCCAAACGTGTCTGAGAATATCGAACCTTACCGATATATAGTTTGCACAACCAAGAATATAGCCGACGTTCCACCCAGCTTGTCCAATCTTATCCGCCCAGCGGTAACCCCGGGGTACTCTGTTATAGTCCTGATACAGAACGGACTGAACATTGAGAAGCCCATTCTGGATGCATTCCCGCAGAACATTGTCCTGTCCAGTGTGAGCTTTTGCGGATCCCACGAGGTTGGAACAGGACAGATTGTCCACGAAGATCACGATCGAGCGTTCATTGGAGCTTTCGATAACCCAAATATGGACACACGGGTCCAACAAGAGGCTGCAATGGACTTTGTGGAGATATATAAGGCTGGAGGAAAATGCAGTCCCGAATACCAGCCCAAAGTCGGCTGGACGCGCTGGCGGAAGTTGCTATACAATGCCTGTTTGAACTCAATCTGCGCCATTACCAATCTCGACACAGGTCGTATGCAGCTGGCGGATGGGGCGATTGACAATCTTGTTCGGCCAGCGATGCAAGAGATCCGGGCAGCTGCCAAGGCATACGGTCACGATCTGCCGGAGGAGTTGGTTGAGGCAATGATCCGGATGGACCCAATCACGATGTACAACCCGCCAAGTATGCAGGTCGATCTCCGCAAGGGCCGGTATTGCGAGTTCGAGACGATTGTAGGAGAGCCACTTCGGGCTGGACTGGCGCGAGGGGTTCCTATGCCACTTCTCACGGCTTTGTATCATATACTGCGTGCTGTGCAATGGAAGACAAAGGAACGAAATGGGATGGTTACGATCCCTGAGCCAGAGGACCACAGCGTCAAGCAGTAGACTTTATGGTCTGTTTTACATATATAGCCTTGAATAACGCAGAGAGAATTAAGTATCATTTATATTAACATGGCCTTGATTTTCAGCATTCAAGACAACAATTGATGTTACTGAGAAATAGCCCGGAAGAGACGCCAAAGTAAATGGCACGGTTAAGCTAAATCACTCCAAAAACCGACCCCCGGACATCTCCAGCTCAAGGTCATATGCAGGCTGGAACTCGCAATAGTGTGCCTCCTGAAATACAGAATCAGTGATGGTAAAGGGAAGATGGAAGATGGAAAATCTCACCGGCTCACTAGTCATCTGAAAGGTATACTCGGACACCCTATCATCAATAATCTGCTTCGGAATACCAGCTGCAGCGGCTGCATCCACTTTAAGCTGAATTTCACAGCTCCTCTCAGCTAAGGTAAAAAGATATGCGGCTTCGTCTACAGTTTGACCCACGGTCAAGAGCCCATGGTTCCGTAGGATAAGGAGCTTGCCTTTGGGTCCAAGAGCCTTGGCCAGGCGTTGCCCTTCCTCCGGATCAAACACGACACCACCAAACTCGGGATAAACTGCCTGCGCGTCACCGTAGAACATGGTCACATCCTGGTTGATCATGTCCAAGGGGCGGACAAAGGTCGACCACGCTTTGCCGTTGACCGAATGCGTGTGACACGCCGCATTGACATGGGGGTATTTCCGGTGCAAATGGCCGTGGATCTGGAACCCGGCTGCGTTGGCCGGTCGTTTCAGGTTCCCACCTACGGGTTCGCCGTTGTGATTGAGCAGAATGAGATCTGACACCTTGACCAGGCTAAAATGGATTCCTAATCTATGTTGAAATTAGCTCCGTTGATCCCGATAAGAAAGAAAGCAATTTACGGGTTAGTCCAGAAGCAGTCTGAATGCTCTGGATCACGGAGAGAGATATGACCGGCCATTCCCTCGCCATATCCGTTACGTCCGAAAACCCGAAATGCTCCGGCCATGTGCTCTAGCATCCATCGTCGCTTTTTGTCGATAGACGTGAAGGAGGGGATCCCGGGTAGAGGAGCCCCTTGTGAAATGGCTTGGACAGCATGGGAAGCTTCCGGCTTCTCATTTTTATCTTGAAATGAATCTATCGATGGTGCAATAATAGTCGTAGCGGACATGATGGGCGACGATGTTTGATGATACGGCCTGAAATTGAAATGATGTTACATCTTTAATAAAATCTTTATCTGATAGCGAGCATGTGACTAGACATGTGACTGGGATGAGCTGCCATATTTGTATGATATCAACAACTGCGATAAACCCCGATTTGAGCCAATCAGGTTCCAGAAAAGTGAAGTATACTAACGAGTGGACAATAGCCCATAGCAGCCGTTATAACCCAGCACAATCCTATTCTCAGTATCAGGCAGAGTGCCTCTACTCTAATTGCAATTCGACTTCTGAGCCATTCTAAAATGAACGATCCCGGAGCTGGTGAAAAAAAAAAAAAAAAACACCGTGACGAAAAGGGTTATCCTCCCGTTATTACCTCTGCCGATGGTCAAGTCGTCGACGCATCTCTCCGAACTCAGCGAGGGATCAAAGCTTGCCATGCTCTGATGATTGCTATTGGGGGCACTATTGGCACGGGGCTGTTTGTCGGTACTGGTGAAGCATTGGCGATTGCTGGGCCCGCTCCGCTACTGGGCGTGTACGTCGTCATCTACATTCTCTTATACGGTATTATCACGGCCACTAGCGAAATATCCACGTATATACCGGTACCCCGATGCTCAATGGCCTACTATGCCAATCGATTCGTGTCACGCAGCTTAGGGTTCGCCCTGGGGTGGCTGTAGTTCTACTTGTTTGCCATCCTTATCGCATACAAGATCACGGCAGCTAATCTGGTTATTAACTACTGGCCCAACGATATAAACATTACAGTCTGAATTTCGATAATGCTGGTGGTGGTCATTGCGCTTACTCTGTGCCCTGTTCGGGTATACGGGGAGACTGAGTTCTGGTTCGCCTCTCTCAAGGTTTTCATGATCCTTGGTCTGCTAGTGCTGTCCGTGGTGCTCTGCTTTGGTGGTGGCCCAACCCATAATCGCCTGGCTTTTAGTATTGGAAGTATCCTGGTCCTGTCAAAGAGTATCCCGTGCCAGGTGCAGCTGGTAGGCTGTGCGGTGTTGTATATGTTGCATGCTTCTCGATCTTCTCATTCAACTTCGCCCCATAAGTATTGGTTATCACGGCTGGTGAGATGTACAATCCGCGAGAAAACCTTCCCAAAGCCACCAAATGCTATTTTTACCAATAGCTTGTCTTTTACATTCTTGGTGTGCTCGCCATTGGTGTGACCTGCGACAGCAACGCTCCCAGTCTGCTGCGTGGGGAGGCCGGAGCAGGCGCATCGCCCTGGGTCATCGCCATTAAAGAAGCCGGTATTAAAGGACTCGACAGCATAATCAATGCTGTTATCATTACATCGGCCTGGTCATCAGCAAACTTGTTTTTATACAAGTCGAGCCGATCTCTTTACTCGCTTGCAGTGGCCGGTAATGCCCCACAGCTCTTTACTCGCTGCAGTCGATGGGGTGCTCCGTACTGGGCTGTCCTTGCTAGCTGCGCGCTGGGCTTATTGGTGTACCTGAACCGCGGGAATGACGCCAGTCAAGTATTTAACTGGTTGATAAACCAGACAAACACGGCTGGATTCACCTCGTGGGTATGCTGTGGCATTACCTACACGCGGTTGCGCATAGCATGTCAAGCACAGGCCGTTACCTCGCTGCCATATCGATAGCGTTTTCAGTCGTACATCGTCTGGGTTGCCATGTGCGTGTTTGCTATTCTGTTGCTTTGCAATGGGTTCTCCGCCTTCGTTGCAGAAAATTGGTCCGTGTCGACTTTCTTGACATCCTATATCGGTATACCTATGTTTCTGGGGATCTATGTCGCTCATCGAATATATGCTCATAGTGGCCCATGGGCCCGGCATCCGTATAACATAGACTTGCATACTGGCCTAACTGAAGTCGAGGCCGACTGCCCGGAAGAAGAACCAGCTCGTACGTGGCGGCGGCGGATTCAGGCAAAACTGGGATTGATCGTATAGACAGGTACTCGTTAAAATAGAAAGAAACTACCTCCTGCCTAGTATGCTGTGTCAACCTAGGAGGATCTGAATGTTACTGATTCTCCATATTCCGTCATTAATGTAACTCTGGCCCTAAAAAAAATGCTCCAGATGATTATTTTAAACTTATAGAATCTACAGTTTCGCCAAACGACCGTCCATCTGCAGCAAAGAAAGATGACTTGAATTGATATCCTGAATGGTCCGGCATCTGCTGTTGTTAGCACGTTCTCATCATTTTGGACGTTTAACATACCCCATGAACTTCATTGTATGGCGAAACTCTTCGAGTAGAATCTTTAGCGCGACATCGACACCAGCCTCGCCGTTGTACTGCAAGCTGTCAGGAATATCCACCATAAGGGAGAAAGAAACGTACTGCTAAGCCCCAAATTGGAATACGCCCCACAAAGCACATCGAGGCGCCAAGGGCCAGCGCTTTGAAGATATCCGCTCCTGACCGGATACCACCATCGATGGCAAGGGGAATCTTTCCTTTAGCTACGGGACCACACTCGCGAAGTGCATCGAGCGTGGCGGGCTGGCCGTCGAGCTGGCGGCCCCCATGGTTGGAAATGATCACCCCGTCCACTCCATACTCAATGGCGAGTCGTACATCTTCGGCAGTGGATACTATTGTCATCAGTACAGGGTCGACCATGCAGGAGGTAATGAGATACGAATCACCCTTCAACCATATTTCCATTTTAGTCGTCTCCCGTAGCCAGGGGATTATCTTTTCCCATCGAATGCTCGCATCTGTAAAATTCATCTTAATTTGAGACTTCTTTAAAATGTGCCTGATAACGTACCATAACCAGCAGCGTATGTAGCCATCAGGTTGTTGGTCGCTCCTTGAAGACTAGGAAACTCGATATGACTGGGAAACGCCCATTTACTTCGTTGTTCATTGTGTCGACTTCCAATTACAGGCAGGTCGACGCTAACGAACAGCGCCTTGTATCCGGCCGCTATTGCAGTCAGCTCCATGTCACAATTGGTAGAATAACCTCCAGCATGTACCCTCAGCTCGTTTGATTATGCGCCGCGTGACTTCAATATCTTTGAAGAACGACACCTGCATCGCATACGGATTCCCCGAGCCCTGCGCGATCACTTCCTCCGGGCTGGTGGTCGACCATGTAGACAGACACATTGCGATGCCGTTGTGAGAAGCCGCGCACGACGTGCCTCGTTCTGCATCGGAATGGGCGAGTCGATGGGCAGCAGCTGGGGCAAACCCAAGCGGGAAGGACACCTGAAGATACAATATTAGAAGCTTCATTAGCAACATCGGTCTGGCTTAGAACCTTCGTTTTAAAGATCTCAGTTGTAGTGTCTACTTCCTCGACATCACGAAGCACTCGCGGTCGCAGTTTGTATCGAACGAAGGCATTCTTATTGTCGCGCAGGCTATATATAATGAGTGATTGAAATGATTTTTTTCAGGACGAATGACATACCTAACCATCTCACCAGCCCCTTCATTGAAATAGTCTATGGCGGTTAGACATCAGTTATGCTTAATATCGAGTATATACATACATCGGTACAGCTGGGGAAGCTTTTTCTCGGCTTCATCCTGGATGTCTTTGATAGTGAGAGGCAAGTCGGCGGGTGTCGAGTCAGCCATAGTGTTGAATATGTACAAACGTGTGTCAAAATGTACGAATGACGGCCGTCTGTTAAATACGATTGATCTCACATGGTAATGTCCAATGTTGGAAACTCCAACACCTTATGATCAGGATTGTATGCCACTCAATCCGGTCCGTCTTTGAATCCTTATCAGGGCTAGCTTTCCTTTTCTAGACCTCGCCCTCACCCGCGGGTAACCCTCGGAGGGTCACCCTAATACCCTCATTTTGAGGGTTGAGGGTCTGGCT
>JAOYNC020049265.1:0-11332 GCA_025802115.2 Bertia moriformis
GCCTGGACCAACCAGCACGGACCCGCTCTGTCCGGCAGCCGTGATCGTTGTGCCGGAGCCGGCCGACAAAGTCAGGCTTGCGCTGGCGTCCACGTTGTTGATCTGCAGCGTGGTGCCGTTGACCAGGCCGGTGGTCGACGCCGGCGGCAAGGTGTCGACCATGGCCGCGCCGCCGTTCGAGCGCCGCGTCTCAAGGAACAGGTCGGCCTGCACGTACGCGTGGACCGCGCCGGTGACGGCCTGCGGCGGCAGGAGCGCCTCGAGGTTGCCGGTGCCCGGGTCGGACACGGAGGTGCCGAGCCCCTTGTTGGCTGCGGCGCCCGCCGGGCCCGCATCCTGGATGGTCTTGCCGTCGTTCGCCGCAAAGGATGCGAGATGGCCGGGCGTGACCGTCCCGGTCGTGTTCACGCTGCCAGTCCCAGCGCCAAGCAGCGAGATGCCACTCGCCGGCCAGGCGCCGTTCGCCTTGGGGCCGAACAGGCGCGGGGCGCTCGGCGTCGTGTCGAGGTAGACGTCGCCGTTGTTGCCCAGGCTGTTCGCCGGGGCGCCGGTGCCGCTGCGGATGCTCGTTCCGGTCGCGCCGGTGTCGCCCTTGCCGCCCTTGAGGTTGAGGATCGGCTGACCCCAGCCGCCCGAGGTCTTCTGAAAGACGTCGGATGTGTCCACCTGCAGCCAGAGGTCGCCCGCAACGCCGGTCGCGCCCGGCGGCACGCCGGCGGCCGCATACCAGGTCGACCCGGCTTTGCCGGTGAGGCCGATCGAGGCGACAACGGCCCAGCATCCGGCCCCGAGGTCGGAGACGAAGTCGGTTGCCGTGTGGCCCTTGATGCAGGCGTAGGAGCTGCCACCGACCGTCACGAAGGACGCCGGCGGGCCCAAGACGTAGGTGGCGAGCGTCTGCCAGGGCGCGAGCGGGCTGAGCGGCGACGGGCCGGTGATCGTCAGGCCATCGTCACCTTTGTCGCCCTTCGAGCCGACCAGGGCGGCGACGATGCTCGCGCCCGGGCGCAGGATCGCGGTGGCTGCGCCGAAGCTCATTGGATGATCGCCGGGAGAGCGTTTGCTGGGCCGGACCGGACGGTCAGCGTGTAGCCGTCCGCCGTGGCCTGGATCGCGTAGGTGTAGGGGCCGGCTACGAGCGCGAGCGGCAGGTTCGCCTCCGGCACCAGGATGGCGAGCCCGTTGTTGACGAGGGTCAGCGTGAAGGTCGCGCCGACCCCGCTGCCCGAGGTCGACCCTTGCGCGAGCGGGCTCTCCGGGAGCTCGCTGTAGATGCCGTTGTCGCTGACCGCCGCGGTCGCGACGCCCCAGACGGGGTTCGCGAAGGTGGCGGCCGTGCCGTTGCCGTTGGTCCCGGCCTGGTTGAAGGTGGTGGGCGCCTGCGTGTAGAGGCCCGGCGTCGAGACGCGGGCCGTCAGGATGTGCCCGGTGCCGTCCACGGTGTCGACCGTGACGACGGCGCCCGTCTCGGCGATGCCGCCGCCGAGCGAGACCGTGTTGCCGGGCGCGAAGCCCGCGCCTGAGCCGGTGCAGGTGAGCGCCACCAGGGTCAGGGCGGTGACGGTCAGCGTCATCGGCTCGATCGCGACGCCTCCGGCGGGCCGGATCGTGTCACCGATCGTGTAGCCCTGACCGGGCGCGAGCGGCGTTACCAGCGGCGTCGCCGGCCGGATGGCGAGCAGGCCGTTGTCGGTCGTCGCCTCGAGGAACACCTGCTTGTCGAGGTTCGTGTCGCGGACCTGCAAGCGGAACGAGATGCCGTCGAGCGCCACGGGCGCGCCGGCCAGGAAGAAGGCGATCCCGTCGAGGAGATCCTCGCCCAGCCGGAACGTCCAGGGTGCCTCGTCCTCGCCGAGCGCCAGGATGTTTGTCGTCACGCGCGTCAGGCCCAGCGGATCGCGAGAGCCGCGGCCGGTTCGGCGGCGGCGTCAATCGCGGCCTGCAGAGCCGTGCGCGTGGCGTGCAGACCTTCGACGAAGGTCTGGTAGTCGGCCACAACGGCATGCACTTGGCCCGCCGTATGGGCGAGGGTGGCTGGAGCGCCGCCTTCGCCCTTGAGCGCCAGCGTAGCGGTCCAGCCCGGCTTGGCCTGCCCGGCGAGCGCCGCGATGGCAGCAAGCTGCAGCTTACCGATGGCCGTATCGTCGGACGGATAAAGCCGGGCGGACTCGGTCGCCTCCGAGCGGAAGCCGGCGACCTGGGCCAGGGCATGAGCAAGCCCGATCGCACGACCCGCCGCCCGCTGGGCCATGTCCAGCGTCAGTTCGGGCGCGGCCCAAGGACGAAAGTCGAGCGCCTCTCGCCGGTGGTCGGGCATGACCTGGCCTGCGAGGTCGCGCAGGTCGTGATCGGGCGCAAAGCCGAGCGTGTCGAGTTCGTCGTGGGACAGCTGCCGGATGCTGACCGGTTCGCCGAGCTTCTCCGGCGCCGGCCCAAAGCGACCGAAATCGCTCTCCTGGCCGGCATGCGGGACCGCGATCGTGCCCGGATAGACCGACGCGTCGGGCGCGCCGGCGTCTTCGTGCCAAGCCACAATGACGCCCGTCTCGGGCGCTGCAGGATCGACGCCGTAGCGGCAGAACAGGATCATGAAAGCGCTCAGACGACGGAAGAGAGGGAGTTCGCCGGCGCAGCGCCACGAGCCGGCGAGGATCCGCTCGGCAGGGCGCAGCCGTACGTGTAGGCGGTCGACGAGTAGTTCAGCAGGATGTCGAGGGTTGTGTTGCCCGCGAACACGGTCTGCCCGCCCGACGGGAGCGCCACGGCCGAGTAGAGGGCCATGTTGACGCCGTAGGCGTTGCCCCGGAGCCGCACGCCCGTGGCGTTGAAGGCGTTCACGATGCCGTAGTCGGGTGAGCCGATGCCGGAGATCGTGTTGTTGGAGAAGTCGATGGTGCCGGACGACGAGTCGAGCGCCAGTGTGCCGCCATTCTGCAGGATGCAGCCGTGCTGGCTTCGCATCGCGAGCAGGTTGCCGGTGTTGCACTCCAGCTGGCTGCCGTGGCTGATGTGGAAGGCGTGCTGGGTCGCGTAGGTCGAGCCCAGGTTGATGCCCTGAATGGCGCTGAGCAGCTCGGCCCGGATGTTGTCGAGGCCGAAGTTGTGAACCCAGCAGTTCTGGCCGCCCGTGAACCCGAAGCCGACCTTCGAGGACCAGCTGCCGACCTTCCAGCCGTAGAACCCGCCCGACGCCGTGCCATCGCCGACGAACAGCATGTTCTGGATGTTCAGGCCGCCGAAGTAGACCTCCATGGCGCCCGTGCCGACGCACTCGACACGCGCGTTGAAGCGGCTTTTCAGCAGCGTCAGCGTGTCGGCGTTCGAGAGGCCGGCGATCTCGGAGTAGGACGGGTAGTTGCCCGAGAGCGGCGGCCCGACGATCGTGACCTGCTGCCCGTAGGGCATGCTGATCCGCCACGGGCCCGTGAGGGCGGTGAGCTGCTCGACGTAGCCGGGCGCCACCTGGATGATGACGCTGACATTCGGGGCGATGATGAGCAGGCTTGCCGCGAGCAGCGCCGCCCGGATGGTCGAGAACTGCGAGGGCACGTTCATGACGATGGAGCTCGTCACGACGGAGCTCGACGCGCCCTGCGAGCCCATCAGCTGGAAGTACGTGCCGTCGAAGATGAACCACAGGATGTCGCCCTGGGCCCACTCGCCGCCCGAGAGCGCGTTGCCGCCGGACTTGCGGATCTGCACCGCGGCGCAGTTGTTCACCTGCAGGGTGGCGGCGCCCGTGCAAGCGAAGCTGGCCTTGACGCGGAACTCGTTACCGGCGGCGAGCGCCAGGTAGACGGGCGAGGGCAGGACGGCGAGCGCGTTCTGCGCGCCGACGTCCGCGAAGTAGGTGAGGCCGCCGCCGCGGATCGACTTGGTGAGCTGCTGGGTATCGCTGCCGGTCGGCGTCAGGCCGCCCGCCACGACGGCGGCGACGATCTCGCGCTGCGTCGCCTCGACGGCGGCGGGCGGGATCTTGGAGCCCTGCTGCCCGATGGCGACGTTCTTGCCAATGTAGGGCGCGTTCGGGTCCGTCGACCCGGTGGGCGGCGTGTAGAGCATCGGGCGATCCGGGAAGCGGGCAAAGAAAAAGCCGCCTCGAAGGGCGGCTCAGGGCGTGGCGCGGCGCTCGAACCTGCTCTTAGATGGCAAGAGGCTCGGAGAGATTTCGTGCGTCGGTGCTTGAAGTGCGGTCAGGATAAAAAAACTGCTGAGTTTGGTGTTCAGCGGTCCACTTCAGATGGCCTCAATCGGTGGTGCAAAGCCTGCAATCGAGAGAGTTCTGGACGGTGGCGCTCCCGCGATTACGAGCAGATCCGGGTACGAGAACGGGTACGAGCCAGATCCGAGAAGGCAAAAGCGAAACGCCGCCTTTGGCTCGACGAGAACCGAGAGCGAGTCGCCGTTTACGCTCGTACCTACGCCAGCAAGAACCGCGAGCGTTGCGTAACTGCTTCCAAGGCATGGTCACGTGCCAACAGAGAACATCTCGCGAATTGGACCCGGAAAAGGCGTGCGAGCGATCCCGTCTTTCGCTTACTGACCTCGGTTCGCGTGAGGATTTGCAAATGCGTGAGAGGATCTCGATCCCAGTCCGGTTCTTTTGCTCTTCTCGGTTATGGGCCGCATGATCTGGTCAGACACTTGGAAACGACGTTCGAACCAGGGATGACGTGGCAAAACTATGGAAGACAGGTCGGGCAGTGGCAAGTCGACCACATTCGTCCGCTCGCCTCGTTCTGCCCAACCGACTATGCGTCGCCCGAACAACTCGTAGCCGAATGTTTCCGCTTGGCTAATCTGACCGCTAGGTGGAAGAGCGACAACGCTGAGAAGAGTTCAAGATGGAACGGCACGAAGTGGCGTCGAGGTAAGCCGGTTCGTTTATGTCAACGCGTCGTAGTTGAACAATAACACTGTATGCGGCGGGCAGTAGCGGCGCATCTCGCACTCGAGGTCGGCCGCGACCGTGAAGCCTTCGATCGGGTCGAAGTCGCACTCGCCGTCGTCGCACATGAACCAGGTCTCGCCGAGCGAGCCGACGTGGACGATCCAGTACTTCCAGACCGTCTCGTCCGAGACCTCGTTCCCGTCGTCGTAATCCTGGACGAGCACGTAGCCTTCGATCGGCGTGTCATCGCAGGCGCCATCGTCGCATTCGAACCACGTCTCGACGATGGACTCGCCGACACACTCCCCGTCATCGCAGAGGAACTGGTCGGGCTCCTCGATCGTGATCGCGTAGCCGAGTGAGGCCGCGAGGCAGATGAAGTAGGCCGGGCTCTGGCCGCCCTGGGCCGCGTAGCGGGCGCGGACCGCGTTGATCCGTTGCTGCGTGCCGGCCGTCCCCGAGACGCATGGATCCGGCAGGCCGTATTCCGCCTCCCAGTCGGGAAGCGACCAGGTGATGCCGGACGGAAAGCCCTGCATCGCCAGATCGAAGTCGATGGCGTAGTTGGCGGCCGCGTGGCCGGCGATGGCCGTCCAGAACGCCAGCATGACGGCGTTGGCGCCCGTGCCCGGGCCGGCCTCGTCCGTGCCCCAGGCGGCGCCCCGCGGCGTCAGCTGGAGCAGCTGGGGCAGGATGTCGGCCGCTGTGGGCGCCGAGAGCCTGTCCGCCACCGACGGCGGGTTCGCCGGCAGCAGCGCGCACGGCCACCCGGCGGGGATCGCGTCGGTCACGGCGAGGTGTTCGAATAAACGATGTCGCCCAGCGTCGGCATCTGGCCGCCGGTCGTGAAGGTCTGATCGCCGGCGGGCGACACGAGCGTGAAGGTCTTGACGCCGGTGGCGCGAGCTATCGCGGCGTCGACCTGCTCACGGTAGAGCGTGAACGGGCCCGGGTCGGCGGGTGTCGCCGGCCGGACGTCGTCGAGGAACAGCGCCTGGAGCTCGGCCTGGATCGCGCCAGCCGTGTCGTCCGTGTAGGGCGTCAGATTGGCGATCTCGATGCGCTGCGGCACCGGGGTCGGCGCCGTTGCGAAAACGCGGGCCGTCACGGGCCGTCGGATCGGATCGTTGGCGTAGGCCTCCACCGTCGCGACCTGCGCGTCCGAAGGGATGCCGTCCGGCTGATCGGAGACCGTAAAGCACACCCACACCGAGCGGCTGTCGTTCTGGAACGAGTCGACCCAGACCTGCAGCACGGTCGAGAGCGCCTCGCCGACCCACTTGACGTAGTCGGCCGTCGATCCGCCCTGAGGTGGGTTGCGCTTGCGTTGCAGCACCCGGGCCCGGAACGTCGTCCCGACGTCTTCGGGGTCCGTGCCGCCGCCGATACCGCTCGGATCGACCGTGCCCGTCGTGCCGAGCGCCTCGGGAACGGCGTCGGTCAGCACCGCGGTGAGCGTGTCGCCCGGCTGCATGTCGGCGATGGCGCCGGCCTGGTCGGCCTGCAGCGGGATCGTGACACTGCCGCCAGCCGCGGTCGCATCGGCCAGCGACGTGTAGGTTACACCGTCGCCGCGCACCCACGACATGCCGCCCGGAACGAGCGTCCCGGTCGGGGCCGGCACCAGGATGTTGCCGACCGCCTGGTTGCCCGGGTCGGGGCTGAGGCCCAGCTCGAAGCCGTGCCGGGTGATGTAGCCCTCGTCGTCGGCCGTCGAGACGAAGTACTGCTGGAACAGGCGCTGGCGCCGGAGCTCATGCTCGAAGTCGAGCAGGGCCAGCACCTTGCCCAGCACCGTCCAGGTGTTGGCCCAGAGACGCACCACCGTGCCGGGGATCGCCTGGGTGAAGAACTGGCGCGCCTGCGTGGCCAGCGTGCCGAGCATCCGGATCTCATAGGCCATCGGCGCGCCTCAGCAGGATGTCGAACTTACCCGCGTAGACCTGCCGCCCGTTGCGCTCGTAGAGCGTGATGGCCAGCCACAACGTTCCGGCGACCTTGTCCATCGTGCCCGTGACGTCGATGCGGGCCGCGGCGCCCTGCGTGACGAGGGGCTGGAGCGCGCGCTGCGCTTCCGCCTCGCAGTTGGCCAGCACCTTGTCGTTCAGGGTCGAGCGGCGCAGCAGCCACAGGTAGGAGCCGAGCGGCGCTTCGCCGTCGGCGGTGTCGACGTCGAAGGCGTCGCCCGCCCAGCCGCGCCGGTCGCCATGATCCTCGAAGCGCAGATCGGTCGGATCGACCCGCGCGTCGGTGAAGAACAGCAGCAGGATGGCCGTCTGGTACGGGTTGCGGGACACGAGGCCGCCCACGCCACCGTCGGCCGGCACGGTCGCGACCGCGAAGTCGCCCGAGGTGCCGTTCCACACGATGTCAGGCGGCAGGACCTCGACGCCGCTGTCGCCGAGCGGCGTGATGGTGACCTGCATGGCCCGGGTCCGATCAGAGCTTGCAGAAGACCGAGGAGGACGGGCCTTGGCTCGTCATGACGGGGGCGAAGGTGCCACCATCGGCCGGATTGCCGCCGATGTAGGTCTTGCCCTTCTTCGAGCCCCAAATCGCGTCGTTGGTCGACACGAACAGGAAGTTGTCGGCGGTGGCTTTCTGTTGCCGCGTGCCGGCGTCGTGCCAGATCCCATCGGCGCCGAGCATTCGCGTGGCGTTGCCGGACTGGTCGTAGAGGACCGCCTGGCCCTCCTTCAGGTTCTTCTGCCTATATTGCGGGTGCTCGAGGCCGAGCGCGGCCACCAGCGTCCGCTGCCCGCGGGAGGCCACAGCCAACGAGTGGCTGCCGACCGGTGCGTGCGACGAGAGCCCAAAGGGCATGACCCGGTGGACACCGACGAGCTCCTCGCTCGCGTACCCGTAGCCTTTCAGGGTCTGCAGGTCGCCCGTGTCGTCCGTCTTCTCGCCCTCGAGGCGGAACAGGCTGATCGTCATGGTCAGCCGTCCAGAGCGGAGCCGGGGTCGAAAGCCGAGTCCGCCGAGCCCTGCCCAGCTTGGCCACCGAGCGCCTTCGGATCGACGAAGCTGAGGTTTGACGTCGTGCCGCCGTCCTCGCCGAGCTTCTGGCTGAACTTCGCCGAGGACAGCGTCAGGTCCTGGTCGAGATCCTCGGAGTCGACCTGGATGGCCATGAGCCGGCCCGGGTCCCAGAGCTGGCCGGCGTCGTCGCGCCATCGCGAGACGCAGACGCCGACCGAGATGCCGTGCCCGGCCGCCCGCAGGCGCTCCCACTTGGCCCGCTTCTGCAGGTCCTTGACCGTGTAATCGCCCTCGGCGAGCACCAGGTGCGGCCGGTAGCCGACGTCGCTGTCGCCCTGATCCTGGTACTCCTGCCGAAGGTTCGCCTTGCCGGTGCCGAGCCGCCGCTGCCCGCGCACCACGACGGGTGAGCGCTTGGTGTGCGGCGCGATGTTGATATCCCAGCTCCGCACGGGCGACTGGTTCTCGACCAGGGCGCCGGCGTGCCGCTGCGTGTTGGCCCGGGTGATGGCAACGGTGCCGTCGGGCTGCGCCGCGAGCAGCAGGCCCGCGCGACGCGCCTCGCGCTCGATCGTGGCCAACATCGGCTCGTGCGGCTCACGCTGCACCATAGGGATCTTGTCGAGCTGCTGGTCGGTGGTGAAGCCGATCCCGAACTCGTCGAACTCCTTCGCGACCTCGAGCAGGGTCTTGTTCTCGACCCGGCCCGTCTTGTGCTTCACGGGCGGGCAATCGATCGCGTCGCGCCCCTTCGAGCGGCCGCTGATCGTGATCGTCTTGTTGCCGCCCTCACCGATCTTGGCGTTGTAGGTGTCGATGGCGCCGACGCAGAGGAGGTCGCCGCCGCCTACCGAGGCCGTACCCTGATCCGGGCTCGTGCGGATCGTCACCGCCTTGCCGCGGCGCAGCGTCATGGCGGGCGCCGACCAGGATGGATTCGTCGCCTCGAGCGAAAACGCGATGGCGCCGTGCTGGGCCGAGCGCTCGACCTCGACGCTCTGCCAACCCATGAGCAGGAAGCCGTCGACCTCGAGGGTGACGTGCTCGGGAAGCGCGGCCGACATCCGGTCAGCTCCCCGGGGCCAGCGCCACCACCTTGGTAGGCATGAAGAGCGGCGTCATGGTTCGATTCCGGGTCACGATCTCCTGGGCCCGGCTCGGGTCGCCATAGAGCTCCCAGGCAAGCGCGGAGGAGGGCGCCGAGCGCAGCGTCTCGACCTGCACCAGCGGCTTCAGGTCCGCCGCGAGCGTCGCGACGTGGTCTGAGCAGGTGTTGGCGATCTGGCTCAGCAGACTGATGACGTCCTGTCCGGCCGCCGCGGCGATCCGGTCCGTCGCACCGTCCATGGCGGCCGCGATGCGGGCGCGCGCCGCGATGGCCGACTGCTGGTAGGTGAAGTCGCTCTGCGCCTCGGCCACGAAGGATTGCCCGAGCAGCGCCGCCTCGGCGCAGGCTGCCAGCATACGCCCGAGGGCGGCCGCGGCGTTCAGCGCTGGCGAGGAGAAGCTCGGCACCGCCGTGACCGTGCTGGCGGCTGCGGTCGCGAAGGCGGGCGCCGCATCGGTGGCGTCGACGTCACCGGCGAGCGCCGCTACCGCGCTGGCAAACGTCTGCCCGATCAGGGCCACATGCGCGACCGACGTGATGCGGGGCGCCTGAATGGCCGAGATCAGGTAAGCGGTCGCGCGTGTCTGAAGCGCGTCGGCCTGCGACAAGGGGAGGGCGGTTGCGAGGCTGCCGAGCACGCCGGCCAGGTTCTTGGCCGTCTGATAGGCGAGCGAGAGGCTGTCGACGGTCGCCATGGCTCAACCCGCGAAGGCCGAGATGGCGCTGGAGATTACCTCCGCCATGCCGCTCAGCAGGTTCGAGGCGATGCGGTCACCGATCGCGATGGTCGCGAAGGCCGAGTCGTTGCCGCTCTCGACGAATTTGAGGTTGAGCTCGACATAGCCGAGCTTCGCCGTGTCGTAGCTGACCGCGTCGGCGTCCGTGCAGCGGGTCGTGTAGGTGCCCATGATGGGCAGCACCAGCACGCCCGTGCCGGCCGTCGAGCAGACCTGCAGAAAGGCCTGCGCGTCCGTGTCGGCCGTGTCTCCGGTGGTGTACGCCTTGACGACGAATTGCCAGGGCTTGCGGCCCATGTCCTCCGTCGCGTGCGTCTCCGCCTTGACGAAGCGGTGCACCGCGATCTCGCGGCCCGCGTTGCCGATCCGCTCGGTCTCGACGAAGAAACGGGAGCCCCGATAGGAGGCGTTCGGCACGGTGCGGAACCAGTCGCGCATATTTGGCACTACATAATTGTTGACGCGATCTGATTAAGTAGTTACATATTTCGCATGGAGATCACCTTCGATCCTGCGAAGCGAGATTGGACCCTGGAGAACCGGGGCCTCGATTTCGCAGCAGCGGTGGAGGTGTTCGCAGGACCGGTGCTCGAGGCTCCGGATCTTCGAAGGGACTATGGCGAGGTCCGCATGATCAGCATCGGCTTCCTGCGCGGCCGCATGGTCATCATCGGCTGGACGCAGCGTGGTGCAGCGCGCCACGTCTTCACGATGCGAAAGGCCAACCCAAGGGAGCAGCAGCGTTATGGCCAGCAACTTCGATAAGGTCGACGCGTACGTAAACGGACCGGCGGACTATGAGGAACTGCCGGAGCTGACAGACGAGTTCTTCGAACGGGCTGAACTGAAGATCGGCGGCGTGCCCGTAAAGCGCGGCCGTGGCCGGCCTGCACCCAACGGCACGAAGCAGCAGCTGACACTGCGGCTCGATCCGACGGTAATCGAGGGCTTCAAGGCGACTGGACCGGGCTGGCAGGCTCGCATGAACGATGTTCTGCGCGACTGGCTCGCCACACACCAAGACGCGTGAGACAGCCCTCGGGAATGGTGTTTATCGGAAGTGATCGGCGCTGAGCGGCAATCGCCGCTGCGTCGGGCGCCTCTTGAACGCCCACTCCGACGGTTTCCTTGTAGTCAAGTTCGCTTGCGCCGGCAAGGGTGTTCCGGCTCAGTGCGGTCCATGCCACGCCGGAGCAGCCCCGGGCGTCACGCCAGCATGCGGCATCGTCGGTCCGGTGCTGACCTTGGTGGACGTGCTCTTGAATGTGGTCTCGGCCGAGATACCGGCCGGCAGGCCACTGATGTGGACGTTCACATCGGTGCTCACTTTCGCGTTCACGTCGGCGGAAACCTTGCCGGTGACGTCGATAGGGCCGCTGCCCGGGTTTCCAACGTCGCCGCCGGGACCTGGAACCCATTGCCGGAAACCACCGCGCCCGAACGTATAGTGCCCCGACCCTGTCGCGTTGCTCGGCGGTGGCGGCTCGGGCGCCGGCGCGATCTGCGGATGCGGCATCACGGGCCCAAACATCTCATGGCCCAGCTTGCCGGGGATGTAGGGACCGAACTCCTCTCGGTTCGGATCGACGAAGGCCGGTAGCGGGCCGAAGTTCG
>JAOYNC020049356.1:0-11330 GCA_025802115.2 Bertia moriformis
CCAAGTACGTCCGCATCGAGTTCCTGTCCCACTACGGCAACGAGTACTACTGCCCGCTCTCGCTCGTCCGCGTCCACGGCACTCGGATGCTCGAGTCGTGGCAGGACACGGAAGGGCGCGCGGAGGAGGACGAGGAGAGGTCGGCGATCGAGGCCGGAGAGCTGGCCGATGTGGACGACGCGCGTGTGGACGAGGAGAGTGCTGCGGCTGGCTGGCCCCCGCAGGGCGGCGAAGCCGCGTCCGTGTCCGCGCTCCTCTATCTCCAGACCCCGAATCATCTGCTCCCAGGGATACTCCTCGGGATCGACAGCTCAGCAGATCGCGCCATCTGCCCTGCGCCCGACTGTAACGCATCCATCCATCATCCGGCGACGGCACATGTCTCGCCCCACCCCCCGCCCACCAAGTCTACCGCGAGCAACTGTCTGACCTGCCGCCAGGACGACGGCACCGCGGTGGGCTCGGGCCCCGCATCGCCACCCACGCCCCCCGCGCCTCCCCCGAGCACCGCACACCACAGCTCACCGGTCTTGGCACAGCCGGGGGACGGCTCGGCACCGGCTCCGCTGGCGGACGGCGGGGAGGATGAAGCCGGGCAGGAGGAGGGCAGCCGGCAGGACGGCGACACCACAACGGCGACCGCCGCTGGCGCACCTGCTCCCGCAACCACTCGGTCTCCGCCGCCATCCGTCGCCACCCCCACGTCGTCGGTCTCGCGCGGGGCACAGAACGTTTCCGGCACGGCCGTCGTGCCCAAGAGCAAGAGCGCGGCGACGGCCGGGCCCGCGCCCGCGTCGCCCACCGTCCAGGAGAGCTTCTTCAAGTCCATCACGAAGCGTCTGCAGCTCCTCGAGTCCAACGTCACGCTGACCCTGAAGTATCTCGAGAGCCAGTCCAAGCACGTCAACGCGGCCCTGCAGCAGGCCGAGAGGCGGCACGCCTCCAAGATCGAGGGATTCCTCAACGTCTTCAACCAGACCATGCTGGCTGAACTGCACCTGCTGCGGGAGCAGTACGACTTCCTCTGGCGGCTGACCGTCGACAGCCTGGAGCAGCAGCGCGGCCAGTCCCAGCGGGATATTGTTGCGATCGGGTCTCGGCTCAACATCTTGGCGGACGAGGTGGTGTTCCAGAAGCGGATGGCGATTGCGCAGGCGGCCCTGCTGCTGTCCTGTCTCTTCCTGGTCATCTTCTCCCGGGCCATGTCGATCCCCGTTCCCCAGTTCGCATTTGCGCCCACTCCCGAGAGCTGGGACGAGAGACAGGCGCGCGACCGAGCTCGGGGCCCGGCGCAGAACGCAGCCAGATCTCGGTCGGAGCCGGCAGGAATGGGAGCGGCCGCTCGGACGGCTCCTATGGTATCTCCTCCCCTGGCGGCGGTACCGAGTCCTCCCAATGGCATGCCCTCGCCGTGTCCCTCGCTCGATGACGCAGACTCCGACAGAGACCTGTGACCGGCCACCGCGGCAGCCCTCGCCAGGCCACGCCCCCCCCCCCCAATTCATCCCAGTGGCACGTTTTGCCCATGCCACTACCATATCGCCAGCCTCCGCTGCGCATGGGATGGCCGACCCGCGACTACTGTGAACCTACTCTGCCGCAATAAGATGTAATCAGTCGTACTGCCCCAGCGAGGGCTGCCTGCCTCTGTAGATCCCCACCAGTGGCAGGCATCTTCCGAGCTGGGCATCAAGGCCAGGGCTAGGGGGAGGCTATTAGAGGAGACTATTGGATGAGACCAGAAGGGGAGGCCATTCTGGGGAGACCATCAGGGGAGAATACTACTAGGAGACACCATCAGGCGACACCATCAGGAGACACCACTATCAGGAGACTTTCAGGTGACACTATCAGGAGACGCCACCAGGAAATGCCATCAGCATACATCACTAGGGGAGACCGCCAGCAGAGGCTGCCGGCTGCCAGTGGCAGATTGTTGCCTGTTGCTGCTAAAGATATTTTCACTGCCAATGATACTTTCGCTGCTAATGATATTTTCACTGCTAATGATATTTTCACTGCTAATGATATTTTCTCGCTGTGCTAATACTACTGAACATGTGCCGACATTGACGTGCAAATATCGCCATGTTGTGAATCTCAGATGACCTGGTCATCCCCCCGCCATGGGCATGTAGCAACGTTTTCCACATGGTTTCCTGCCAAGACCAATGACAGATCCCAGTATGAGCAAGATCATCATCATCTCTCCGCGTACACTCCTCTTCAGCCCTTGGCCCCCCCGCATCCGCTGAACCCCCCCACATCGGAACCTGATACAAGCTCTGGCCTCAATCTTGACGCCTCGAGCTGGATATCGAGACGCCACAATCTCCCACATGTGTTGCTGATGGTGCCTCTAGCCACGACCATACATGGCACGGAGCGCTGCCTCGTAGCTGCCATACTCCTCAGCCGCGGCAAAGCGCGATCCGCGGTCAAACTGGGATCGGCGGCGGCGCTGCTCGTCGCGCAGATGCTGGCCCGCATTGGGCGTGAAGAGGCCTGCCGAAGGAGTCAGTCTCTGGAGCCACCCGGCCACCTGGCCACTGCAGCCCCAAAGACGGCAGTCGCAACTTACCAACATGCTCGGCATTCTCACAGCTTCGCTTCATCTTGGACGGGTTGTCGGGCTCCGGGAAGGTCTCCTCCTGTCCGGCCAGTCCGGGCGACGGTCCATTCGAGGTGAAGTAGAGCTGGGACCAGTCAGATGCCCGTCGTCCTGCCGATATGCCACCGCCACTCGAGCTCTCCTTACCTTGGGCCGGTAGTGCGGCGGCTCCAGCATGACGGAGCTGTTGCGGAACTTCTGGACAAGACAGTCCTTGCCTTGGATCGCTGGGAGGGCGCGCTGCATCAGTAGAGCAGCAGCGGACGGGCGGGGGCAGGGAAGGACAGCCACCAGGCCGCCGGGCCGGTCAACGCACTGGCATATGAGATCTCGGCCACCTTGTCGCTCTTGAAACAGTTCCTGCGCATGGGTCAGTCAGTCATGGGCCAGCCAGTCGCACCGGCATGCTCTCCACGTGGCATGCTGGCCACATGGCACGTCGAGCAGGTCTGCCTTACCAGCGCTGGTTTCCACGGATGTTGACAAACTATTGGCCAGGATCACATGTCAGCTTCACCGGGGTCGTGGTGTAGGGACATGCACACGGGGCCAAGATGGACACAGACGTCAATGATATCAAGTGGCTATGCCGCCGGGTCAGCCGAGGTCATCACAGAGCCGGGAGGGACAGGACAGGATTCATCTTACATCGACAAAATTGATGAATGCGTAGCCCACGCTGTGGAGATGGTGTGGTCAGCGTTCAGTAGCGGGGACGTGATCGCCTCCGCTGTTCTCAACATCCAGCTGGAAGCCAGCAACAGAGTGGCAGCTGGCAGTAAAAGTACTCACTTGCAGTCGTTCGAAAAGTCGATGCGCAGATACATAAAGTCGTACTTTCCCCAGCTGGACTCGTCCACTATCCGCTTCAGCATGGCCTGGTCGACCTTGTTTGGGATGTTCCGGAGCATGATCTGGCCACGGTCAGCACGATCAGAGCGGTGGCAGGGGCTGCTCTGCCTGCCCCAGCCATGCATAGGCTGCCAGATAGGGTGCCTACCGTGGTGCGGACGTCGATGCCGTCCCGGATCCGGCCAATGTCCACGTGGTTGTGGTGGTTGGCAGTGCTGAAGTACGGCGATCTGGTGACGCGGGCCGCATGCTGGCGACGGCTGTCGCCGCGACCAAAGCCCAGACCAGTGCGAGGAGCTCCGTACCCATCCTCGCGGCGAAAGGCCGTCAGCGGCGTCGGCAACTGAGAGTACATCGCTGGCATG
Organism: Bertia moriformis; assembly: GCA_025802115.2. Taxonomy (NCBI): domain Eukaryota; kingdom Fungi; phylum Ascomycota; class Sordariomycetes; order Coronophorales; family Bertiaceae; genus Bertia; species Bertia moriformis. The sequence continues at coordinate 3,829 of JAOYNC020049356.1, forward strand.
GACGGGATAGGGCCATGGGGAGCGAGCCCTCTGCCGCCGGGGTGGCCCCTCTCGGCCAAGTACTGCATCTCGGGGAACTGGGGCCGGCAGACAAGAGGGACCAGCTGGAAGGCCGGATGGACCTGCGGATGGACCGGAATGGCCACGGTCTGGCAGCTGGAGCCGGTCTGATGATGGGACACCGTCGCCATGGTGGGGGTGGCAACTCCGCCATGGCCTGAGATGGTCATGTTGTGGAAGGCCACCGACAGGTCGGCCGGCTTTGAATAATTCGACATTGGCCAGTAGGCCGCGACATCATCCCTGACCGGCACAAGCGTCATGTGAACGCCCTGTTTCCTCTAGTCAGCAGCGGGGAGAGGGGGGGGCAGGCCTGTGATGGCAGTAGCGTCGATGGATGATGGTGTAGTAGTGATGAGGGGTGATGGTGTGGTAGTGATGAGGGGTGATGATGTACAAGTGATGAGGGGTGACGGTGCAGTGGTTGATGGTAGGAGTGATGGGTGACAATGGTGTAGTGACTGATGGCAGTAATGACAAGTGATGATGGTGTGGCAACAGTGGTGGTGAGGGTGGTGGTGGGGGGGGTGGTCACATACATCGACAATGATACCACTGTAGCCGGCAGATGCCGCCTTGGCGTCCGACGCGTTGCAGTACTCGACAATGCCCCGGAGCGCCCCGTGCTCGAATCCTGTAGTTTTGACGAACCCGGCTACCGGCCCGTGCGACTGCATCACTTGCTGCACGACAATCATCGCGCCCGCGACATCAGTCGAGCCAGGATGGGCAATCACAGCCGTGATGCTGAGCTGGCCATCGAGATCAATCATCTGGTCGGCCGGCTGGACTTTCTGTGGAGGTGTCAGTGAGGCCCCGTGTGTGTGTGTTGTGTGTGTGTGTGGTGTGTGTGTGTCATATGTGTATGTGTGGTGTGTATATGTGGCATATGTGTGTGCATGTGCCACATACACACACACATGGCAGGAGAGCAACCAACCTTGAAGTCTGCCGACGGCATGTACTTGACGTCCATGTCCCGGCCAAGCATGCAGATGTTGCGAAACAGCTGGGCCGCATCCCGAATGTCGCTGAATCCCACATAGATCGGCCAGTCGGGCCCGCCCTTGTCGGAGCAGACCACCAGCATGCTGCCGTACCTCTGGCTGCTGCTCTGCTCGACCTTCTTCACGGCACGTCAGATATCACTCGGTGTCTGTACCTCTGAGAGAGCCGGCATCCACCTACCTGCAGGTAGGCCTTGATGTCGGCCGACCCCATGCCCTGCCTGACCGGTGCCAGGTAGAGGCAGCGCGAGAGCCCCAGATTGTTGCTGAGGTTCGGCAGCAGCGGCTCCTCTGGAGCGGCGGCCGCCGCCGCCGCCACACCATGCGGATCCGGCACCGCCTGGAGCATCCCCACATGGGCAGGGCAGGCAAACGGCCTAAAGGCAGACGCCGTCGGCGACAGCCTCTGCGGCGGCCGGCTGTCCGGGGTCGGTGTGACGAATGGGTCCCGGTCCAGCTGAGTGCCGGGGCCATGGTCACAGTTGGGGGCAGCCGCCACCCTGGCCGGCGGAGTCTCGGGCCCGATCATAATCAGGCTGCGCATGTAGCTCGACGACTTGTCAGAGGAGCCGCCCTCCGGGCTGAATGCCGTCAGCCGGGTGTCGGGCGTCCCGCCAAACGAGTCGGCCACGCCGCTGGACGAGCGCGGAGAAGACGGGTGGAACCCGCTCTCCCTCGCGTGAGACATGGCTGCCGACTGGTGGCGTGAAATGTTCGGGATAAAGATGTGGCTGCTGCTGCTGCTGCTTCCCTTGCTGCTGATGTCTCTCGGCGTGTTATCCGCCAGGTCTGCCAACTTGGACTGACTTGATTTATTGACGCTCTGACGCACCAGTCGGGGACCCAGGAGACACAAAGATTGCCGCCGCCTGACAGTCGGTTGACAAAGCCCGACGCGGTGTTTATCAAGTCTCGCCGGTGCTCTCTGCCGGCAAGGGAATCAGGGTCGGGGGAATTTTTTCGCAGTTGTGGGTGGTACGGGGGGTGAGGGTGAGGGTTGTGGGCAGGGTGAAAATTCGCTCTCTCGGCAAGAGGTGAGCAGTACTCTTCTCCCGAGCAGGAAGGTGCGAGATGAGACAAGGGGAGCAGAGCAAGAAAATAACGAGGGAAGGAACGACCCGCCCTGACCTGGCGCTCGCCATCGGTCGGCTCCGCCTGTCCCGCTGTGGACCCCGCCTCCTTCCGGCTGGGGATCTGGACCTGGAACTCGCCATCCGTCGGCTCTGCCGCCTTTCGGCTGGGGATCAGACCCCGGGGCCCCGCCGCCCCCATGATCCGGCCCTCTGCTCAAAAATGCCTCGCCTATTGTGTGCCACTTTTCCAACCATCATCTGGGCCCCATCCAGTTGCCCAGCCGCTTCAGGCCTTGTCCAGAATGGCCCCCCCCCCACTTCAGCCTCTGCTGCTAGGTGCCACCACTAACAAGAATATCCATGGTCAGTGCCTGCCTTCCAGAGACCACAATTTCCAGATCCTACCTTGCCTTTCTTTTCTATTCCATCTTTGGATGGTCTAGGGGGAGGGCGTGCCATGCATTGTCTCTCTCCAGCCACTGTAAAAAGATGAGGCTGTGGTGACTAGGTGGATTTAAATTGTAAACTGTAAATTGGACATTCCAAACTATAGATTGTGTCTTCTCTTCAACAGGCAATGGCATGTAGTGAGTGGTGAGTAATGTTGTTGAGTGGCACGTGTGGCACGTGCCTCACGTGCTGCATGGGCCTCACTGCTTTATGTGCATGCCCCTTGCATCAGTGGCGCCTTGGTGTCGCCCCGACCACCACCGCCACTCCTCGGGCCCGGACCCCCTCCTCATATATATCCATTAAATGACCGCCCACCACCACCCAGCTCCCCCTAACCCATGCAGATCCAGCTTCCGGCCATAATCATCTCCCCATACTGATCCAGCTTCCGTCCATAATCATCTCCCCATACAGATCCAGCTTCCGGCCATAATCATCCCCCCATACAGATCCAGCTTCCGGCCATAATCATCCCCCCATACAGATCCAGCTTCCGGCCATAATCATCTCCCTGTCCCACCATGCCACCACGCCGAGGCCATACCGTCGATGACTACGACGCCGCTGTACCCCAGGTAATCGATCTATACCCATATCCGAATCCCCTCTGAATCCCCATCCCCATCCCTATCGCTGTGTCCAATCGCCATCTCAATCCCCATCCCAATCGCTCTCCAAATCGCATTCCCAACCCCCGCCCCAACCGCGCTCGCAACTGCCGCTCTGACCCCCCGCTCCTCATCCAGATCATCCTCGCCGCCTCCGACTCGGACTTCCTCGACCAGCTCATCCCCGTCCTCAAGGATGCCGCCGCCTCCAACCGCACCTCGCTGCTGACCCAGCGCCTCGCCCGCTACGCCGAGGCGAGAGAGGCCGACATTGAGCAGATCGGGCTGACCCGGCACGAGGAGTTCCTCGCGTCCGTCAGCCGGCTGCAGCAGGTCCGGCAGGGGACCGTCTCCCTGACCAAGGAGATCCTCGAGCTGAACCAGTCGATCCAGTCGAGCACCGAGAGCCTGGCCGGCCAGAAGCGCACCCTGGTCGACACCCGCGCCATCCGGCAGAACATCGGCGACGCCGCCGACGCCATCAACGACTCCCTCAAGGTCCTCCACGCCGTCAACCACGGCCACGACCTGATCCGGCAGAAGAAGTACTACGCCGCCCTCAAGGCGTTTGAGGACCTGCAGAACGAGTACCTGGCCCCGGCCATCCAGAACAAGTACGCGACCCAGCACGCGCTGGCCGACCTGATCCAAAAGTCGATCCCCGACTCCCTCAAGGCCATCTCCGACGCCGTCATGTCCGACCTCATCATGTGGCTCTACCGCGTCCGCGAGACGTCCCAGTTCCTCGGCGAGGTCGCCTTTTACAACACCGAGCTGCGCCGGACCCGGCAGAAGAAGCGGGTCGACTCGGAGCCGTACCTCAAGAACTTCAAGCTCAACTCCGCCATCGAGCTGGTCAACGACGAGAGCGAGGAGTACGACGTGCTCGACAACGAGGAGCTCCACGTCGACTTCACCCCCCTGTTCGAATGCCTGCACATCCACGAGGCCATCGGCCAGAGCGACAAGTTCCGGGCCGAGTACGCCAAGACCCGCCGGCAGCAGAAAGATCTGCTCCTGCCGGCCTCGATCCGGCTCAAGCCCGACGACGTGTCGTCGCTCAGCAGTCTCCTCGAGAGCATTGCCGGATTCGCCATCATCGAAAAGGCCACGATCCGGCGGGCGCCCCAGCTCCGCTCCGTATCCGACGTATGCCGCCCTGTCGTCCTCGTCACCTGCCCTGCCCTGCCCCTCAGCGTCGGCCGAGCCTTGCCCCCGTCGCCGTCTCGTCGTGTCGCGGCCCTGGCTGCCCTCGCTGCCGCGACCGTGCCTCGCCGTCGCCACATTGGCTCTGCTCGCCAGTTGCTGACCCGATCTGGCACAGGTCGAGGAGCTGTGGGATTCAATGTGCCGTTCTGCCATGAACCTGACCTCCGCCGCCCTAAACGATGTCAACAACTCGGACATTCTCCTGAGAATCCAGGCCGTCATCTCCCTATTCATCCAGACCATGGAGGTGCGAGGAGCCCGCCTCCGTCCTGGCTTGATTTGTTCTGACCTGGCCTGCAGGGATGGCGCTACTCCGTCTCCGTCCTGGACGGCTTCATTCTCACGCTATTTAGCAAATACGCCGACCTGCTGAAGCAAAAGTTCACCGAGGATTTCCACGAGGTCAGTCAACTACCACAGGGTGATGCCGCCGCTCCGCCGCTCCGCCGCTCCGCCATCCCGCTCCGTCGCGCCATGTCATGTGCTCACCAGGACACGCAGGTCGTCACCATGGACAATTACATGCCCATGGTGGTCAGCTCTCTGGAAGACTACGAGAATGTCACCAACTTTAGCTGGTTCACGCAGGAAAAGCCGGCGGAAGAAATTGGGTGAGTGGCCAGCCGCGCCAGCCGAGCAGGTGGCCGCATCTCGCTGACCCGCCGTCTGCGCCCAGCTTCCCGATCACCCTGCCGTTTTCCCAAATGTACCCGCTATGCTGCATCGACATCCGCAACTTTTTGAACAAGTTCTACTTCTTCGCCGACGACCACTTCCAACACCCTGCCATCATCGACGAGACACTCCGCAAGGTGCGCATATCCAGCCGTCGCAACGTCGCCCATCGCCATCCCCAGTCGCCCGCTGCCCGCTGCCGAATGCTAACATGGCCGTAGTCGCTTGACGAGCTGCTCTCCCAGAATGTCTGCCGCGCCCTCGTCGAGAGACTGGGCTCCCAGAACCTCGGACAGATTGTCCAGATTCTCATCAACCTCGAGCACTTTGAGACGGCTTGTCAGGAGCTCGAGCAGCTACTGATCCGGATGAGGGCCTCCACCTCGGCGGGCGGGCCCGTTGTCCTCGCCGCCACCGAGGAATTCCGAAACAACACCAAGACGGCAGAAAAGCGCATATTTGAACTGGTCAACTCCAAGATCGATGACCTCGTCGACACGGCCGAGTACGACTGGTAAGCAAGCGTGCTGTCGTGTATAGAAACATGACATGTCAAACTTGACCGGCCGAGCGTGCCCTGCCGAGCCAGCCCGTTGACCGAAAGCCCCCTTTCCGTGGGACAACGCGAAGCTGACCAGGCCCGCCGTGCCAAGGTCTGCCGGATCCATCGCGCCCGAGCCCAGCGGCTACATGCAGACTCTCACCCGCTACCTCTCCAACATGATGAACTCGACTCTCCTCTGTCTTCCCCGTGAGATCAAGGAGCTCATCTATTTTGATGCCCTCAGCCACGCGTCGAGCAAGATCTTGGTAAGCCAGCCAGATATATATCTATAGGGATAGGGTTATGGTTACAGCCAGACCTCGCAGCGACCTTTGCCCGACCCCTTCGCCGTCTGCATATCGCCATTATTAACCTGGCCGCTGAGCAGGCCCTTCCCCTCTCCCCAGACGTGAAACATATCAGCCCGGCCGCAGTTGCCACCCTGGCGAACGATGTCCAGTACCTCACCGAGTTCGTCGACAGCCTGGAAAACGGCGCGATGCTCAGGGAAAACCTGGACGAGCTCCAACAGACCATCAACCTGATGCAGTCGGATAATCACGAGGACTTTTTCGACATTTCGGTCCGCAACAAGAAATACGGCCGAGTGGATGCATCCAACGGGCCAGCGCTCCTAGAAAAGTATGCCTGTTGCCTGTCCCGCCTCCGGCTCCGGCCTGCTCTTCCTCTCCCCAGCCCCCGGCCGGGGCTCCGGCTCCGAGTCCGAGTCCGACAGCCAGCTGACCGCGATATTCAGACTTACTCCCGTTGCGACCGGACTCGGTCGGTCAGTCCAGCAACTGGGCGGCAGCCTATCCACCCGGTTCGGCATCATGAAATGAGATGGCTACCATCATGACACGACGCCGGCATCATCGTCATCATCGCCATCACCATGCATTCGTTCCCGACATAATACCTCAGCCCGTATTCCGCATCCGACATCTTCGGTCCCCACGTGACCAATCTCCCCCATCTGCTTGCCAGCCCAGATCATACAGGAACAGGAACGGAGACAAATTCCTATTCAAATTCCTCCGGGGGTATGGGCGCCTGCACATCCCAGTCAGTTCCCGCCCGTTCAAATCCGGCCTCGGCCATCGAGGCCGAGACGAGTGGATCCACAACACATACTTGCTGGCTCTGCATCGGATAGGATGGATAGATCCCATCAATGTCGCCATACATGGCGGGCTGTGCCTGGCCATAGGGCGCCGCAGCCGTCGCTGCCTGCACCTGGCCAGGGTACATGTTGGCATTCGGGCGGTAGTCCTGCTCCGCGGCCATGCCATGATTGCCGAGGCCGTATTCGCCAGCCATACCGTGCCCCGCCGCTCCCGCGTGGTTTCCCGCATGCCCCATGGATCCGTGCTGGTTCCCCAGCTGGGCCGCTCCCGGCGCCGCCGGTACGCCGTGGGGCACCGAGCCCGGGCCAGCAGGCCGCTTGGCATGGGCGGACGCCTCCTCTCTCGGGACAATGTCGATAAGGAAGTCGAACATGTCCGACTTGGCGAGGGCGGATGCTATATCAGACCGCTGAAGCGTTCTCCTCTTATTCTCCTCGGCGTGTATCCATGCTCGCATCGTGAGCTCGGTGATGAATATGTCGCAGCCCTTGGCGAAGAGGATGGGAGCCTCGGCCGATATCATCTTGACTTCGGGGTCCGCCTTCATCACCTTCTTGATCCGTGCGAGCGGCAGCTGGTGCAGCTTGTAGTCGTGACTCTCTTGCTCCAGATGGTTGATCATGTGCTGCCAGTACGTGGTGAGGATATCCCGGTAGGGTCCCTCGAGGCCCTGGTGAACCTGTGATGCGCGCCGCAGCGGATCAGCAAAGGGCCGGCAGAAGACCGCTGTCCGGATGAGGAGGGAG
>JAOYNC020049543.1:0-11296 GCA_025802115.2 Bertia moriformis
CGGCATCGTTCCGGCGACTGGGGATGCTGTGACGCCGAGGATGCAGCCACGAACGATGACGCGGTGAAATGCGGCAACCGCATCCTGTCCGCCTATCCGATCGATGCGGAAAAGCCGTGCAAAGGATACGGCGATAATACGTTCTGGGTAATAACCGAGGCGGATCGGAGCGTAACCACGCTCCTACTGCCGAACGAATATTGAACGATCAACCGGGGCGGGCTTCGGCTCGCCCCACATTTCAACAGAGGAGACTTTATGAATGCAAAAGCACAACACACGCCGGGCAACTGGGTGTTTAGCCGAGAGATAGAGAAGCACCCCTATGGCGAGGCGCTCGGCTACAGAATACGCGGTGAGCACGGCATCGTCGTTGCGGAGATCTTTCCAAAACCGCATCTTGTAGCGGTTGAACTGGCCAACGCCCGCCTGATAGCGACTGCGCCGGAACTCCTCACAGCAATAACCGACGCCGAGCGCTTCGTCGCTGGCTTCGAAGATGACGACATGCAGGAAGGTGTCAACGAGCTTCTCTCAATCATGCGAAACGCCATAGCGAAAGCGACGGGAGGCGCGTCATGACCGACATCGAGGAGGAACTGACCCCGGCCTACCGCGCCAAAGAAGCTACGTGCCGCGATGGACGAGCTTTACGACGAAGCAGCACCAGACGACGCGCTGACCGATTTGCTGGCAGACGCGCGGCACTTCGCTGACGCGCATGGGCTGGATTTCGGCGAGCAGAGCGGAAGCGCACGACCATTATTGCTTGGAGCTGGGATGGGCGAGAGGCTCGGAAGTTGCCTCTCGTCCTCTCCTCAAAAGGAGGACTAGCCGTCCCCGCGACTTTTGCACTCAGCTCTGAATTCGATGCAGCCCGCAAATTTTATTGCCGTCCGGGTCACGGAGGTAGGCAAGGTATATTTTGCCGGCAATCCCTTCGCGCTCCCCGGGCGGGTCCTCAATAGAGGTTCCACCATTGGCAACTCCCGCATCGTGCCAGGCTTTTGCCTCTTCTGGGCCGCTCATCGAAAACCCGATCGTTCCTCCGTTGGCGTGACATGCCGACTGGCCATCGATGGGCAAGCTGACCATAAAGCGACAGCCGTTATGCTGATAGATCAACCGGCCCTTGGGATCGATTGATCCAGGTTTCCCGCCCAGGGCAGTGAACGTGGCATCATAGAACTTCTTCGACCGGTTGATGTCGTTCGTGCCTACCATTACGTGGCTAAACATTTCGTCGTCACTCCCTGGTATTGCTATACCTGGAAACGAACGATCGCGTCGCGCCTGGGTTGCTTCGACCGTGATGATCGAGCAGGGGCCGGTCGGCTAGCTCGTTGCTAATGATTGTGAGCCTACTTTCCCAGTCCCAGCCGCTCCACCAGCGACCGCAGATCGTGATACTGGTCGTCCGGCTCCTCGATCAGCGATCCCGCCGACCGCCCGTTCCGCCTGATCCACACCGTCGCGCACCCCAGCTTCCGGGCGGGCACGACCTCGCCAGCGCCCTCCGCGATGTGCGCGACCTCGCTCCCCTTAACGCCGAGGCGACCAAGCGCCGTCTCGAAGATGCCGATATCGGGCTTGTAGCTGCGGGCCTGCTCGGCGGTGATCACGTCGGCAAACACGTCCGGCAGGTGCTTCGCCGTCGCCGCGAACAGATCGTCGTCGATGTTCGAGATGACGGCGAGCTTGTAGCGGCTGGCCAGCGCGCGAAGGGCATCCGCCGTATCGGGAAATGCCGTCCATGCCGGAATCGACGCGGCCAGCACATCCCGGTCAGCAGCAGTCACCAGGAAACCGTATCTCTCACCAAGGCCCTCGACCACGCTGGCGAGGATCGGCCGATAAGAACGATAGGGCGGAACGGTGAAGCGGTGCTCTATCTCGCCCATGACGGCGATGATCTCGTCATCGGACAGCGTGACGTTGTGCCTTTCGAGCAAGGGCCGGATTGCCCGGATCGATCCCGCCTCCCAGTCCACCAGCGTCCCGTAGCAGTCGAAGGTGAACGTGGTGATGCGGGCGGGATCAAGCATCTGCCGCCACGACGGCGATGTCCGGCACCAACCCCAAGCCCGCCACCGCCGCCGGCAGTTCCTCGCCCAGCCCGCTCATCCGGTCGTTCGCTGGCTCGGCGATCTCCGCCGCCACGAACTCCACCGCCGTCACGACATGGGCGAGGTTGACCGTCGCCATCGTCGCGCCCGGCACCGGCGCTCCAAGGAAGTGCTTTGTCCTCCACGCGAGATCGACGCCCTCCGGCGGACCGGCATGGTCGAGCAGGACGTCCACCAGCGCCGTGCCGTCCGAAGCTTGATGGATCGCCATCACCGACGTGATGCGCATGACGTCGCCCGTCGTCAGCAGCATGCCGAATGAACCGCGCTCGCCCAGCATGCGGCCGGAGAACCATGCCGGGAAAAGGCGTGTGGCGTCGTCAGGATCGGTGATGCGCGTCCATTCCATTCGGGCGGTCTCCTCAGCGAGAGGACGATAACGCCGCTGGTTGCGAGCTTCAACAAGGCTGAAGGGCGCGGGCGTTGAGTTACGCGTTGATGTTCGGTTGAGCCTTCGCTGGGCTTTGGTTGAGTATTGATGACACGCCGCTGAAGATGGGTAGAAGAAATGGTGGGCTGTATTTTTGTCAGACCAGGGCATCGGTGAAGTATTCCGCTCGGCAAGACTTTCGTGCTATGACGCCTGCAGGCTGTGCGAAAGCATTCGACCCGTGGCCACTTCTTCTGACGTTCATGAGCGACTTGATCGCCTTTCCGTCGACATGCAAGCGCGTGACGAGGGGTTACGGAGAGCTTTCCAGATCCTCACCGACGCACTTATCCGCATGCAGGCCGCGATGGACGACAACCGCGAGGACAGCGTGATCGTCGTTTCGCACGGCGCCGAAAAGCAGGACGTATGCGGCAAGCGCCCGTTCGGCGACCCATGGATCACAATGGCCAGTGAAACCGAGATGCGCGCCGCCATCATGGAAAACATGGGCAGCAATCTGTCGCGCCAGGTCGAGAAGCCCCTTGCTGTGGATTTCCTTGACGGCGCGATGCGTGTCTTCCACGGATCGGTCGGGGCGCACCGCGCAGCGTGGCATCGCAGTGAAACTGCCTATGCCCAGAGTAGAAAGCCAGACCTGATGACGGTCTTCGAGAACAAGCGCGAGCTATCGGCTCTCGTTTCCTTGCTCGAAGCCATAAAGGCCAGTACGATTACGGCTCGCTTAATCGATCTACTTCGAGACGAGGCCGGAGGAATCCCCCGCCGAGATATCATCATGCCGCCTTCCGACGCACGACTGGAATTCGCTGAGCATTTGCGGCGCGAGGGCTTCGAGCTTCGTGGCGAGCCCATCATGGATGGCAAGTGGCGGCATGCGCGTGTTGGTGACGAGAAGAAGCCGTCGGGCCGCTATCGTGGGTTTCTCGACGAGCGACCGAGCGGGCAATACATCCGTTCGAAGCAGGATGATCGCGCCAAGACCTGGACGCCCGACAGACCGCTACCACCGCCGACGCCGGAGGAGCGCCAGAGGTTCGCCGAACGTCAGGCAGCACGGGATGCCGAACGCAAGGCCGCAGAGATCAAAGCTGGCAAGCGAGCATTCGCCATCTGGACCAATGCGCCGGATGCCAGGGAGCACGCCTATCTCGATCGCAAGGGTGTCGGTGCGCACGGCCTGAAGCTGGATGACACAGGCAACCTCCTCGTGCCGATGGCGGACACGGGTAACTTCCTCCGCAACATCCAAACGATCGCGCCAGACGGCACCAAGCTCTATCAGAAGGACGCGCGCAAAACCGGCCTCTTCGCCACGCTCGGCAAGATCGATCCGTCCGGGCCGCTTTTGATCGCCGAGGGATTCGCTACGGCGGCCAGCTTGCGAGAGGCCACGGGGCTGCCGGTGATCGCCGCCTTCGAAGCTGGCAATCTGCGACCTGTCGCCGAGGCGTTACGCCAGAAATATCCCGCGGCGCGATTGATACTCGCCGCCGATAACGACCATCACCTGCCCCGGCGACCGAAGCCTCTACCGAACGTCGGCAAGGAGAAGGCCGAGGCGGCGGCGCTGGCAGTAAGCGGCATGGTCATCATGCCGGTGTTCGCCGAGGTCGACGCCAGCACCGATTGGAACGATTTCGCCCAGACGCGCGGGAAGGCTGCCTTGCGTGTCGAGGTCGACACTCAGCTCGAGGTTCATGGGATCGAGTTGCCCGCCACCGGCCCAGTGACCCAGCAGCAGCGCGATGCCGCTCGTGAGCGGCACCAGGCCGCGCCCGCGATGGGCAACTACCAGGCGGTCGAGCAGGCGCGGCAACTCGAGCTCGGCCGCCAGCAAGCCGAACAACGTCATCATAACAGAGGACCATCACCCTGATGCCGCTCCCACGGAACTGCTCGGCCTGCGTGTTCTTCCAGCAAAACGGGAATTTCTGCCGGAGGCACGCGCCAGGCACCGGCTACGAGGAGTTGGAGATCGCCCGATGGCCGAAGATCAGCAGGCCGACGGTTGATCGATGCGGCTCCGGGGAAGCGGTAGGGGACGGCTCTGGTGGCCCGGTCGAGTGCTCGAGATGCATTCACTGGCTGCAGCCCGATGGAAAGCCTCTCAAGCCGGGATGGACGCAAGGAATGCCCGACACCTGGTGGCGCGGCAGCGGCCACTGCACCCGCTTTCCACCGTCTCCGTCGAGCGAAGAGGATCGCGTCGCGTTCTGGCGCATCACGAACGGGACCGCTGATCGCTGCGGGGATGGAAACGCGATTGAGCAGCCTGTATCGAGCAGGACAGGCTTGCTTGAGGGTTAGTTTCCGTGTACGTTAATTACCTATGGTTGTCGAGTTTGATCCGGCGAAAAGCGCCCGCAACGAGGCGGAACGCGGGTTAGCTTTCAGCCGGGTCAACGATTTCGATTGGTCGACAATTCTCATCCTAGAGGATGCTCGAAAAGACTACGGCGAGCGCCGGTTGCTGATTTTCGGGATGATTGACGGCCGGCTGCACGCGGCTGTCGTGACGCCTCGAGCGGAAGACCTGCGAGTCATCAGCCTGCGGCGGGCGAACAAGAAGGAGGAGAGGCTTTATGAGCAAGAGGTCGGACGAGGCAGCCGAGCGCCCTGACGAGGATAATCCGGAGTGGACGCGGGCGATGTTCCGTAAGGCGCGACCGGCGTCGGAGGTGCTGCCTGGGATTATCGGCGAGAAGGCAACGGCTGAGCTGATGAAGCGCAAACCCGGGCGGCCGGTGTCGGACGACAAACGGGTAGTCCGCACATTCAGGCTGCCCGCCGATGTCGTTGAGGCATACGAAGCGACTGGCACGGATTGGCGTCAGCTGGTCACCAAGACGCTTCGCGACCACATGCCGGGCCGAAAGTAGGTCACAGGCGCCCGAACGCGCCGTAGTGGTAGCCGGTCGGCTTCGGTGAATGCACTTTCGGCGGCCGTCTAATCTTGATGTGTGGGCGGTGGATCGTACCGTGATGCGTGACATGAGTGATCGAGCCGAACGGGACGTCGGCGATCAACGCGACCAGGCCCCCTGCCAGTAGCGCGGCTTCGACCTCCGCACCGGCGCAAATCAACGTCACGCCCGTGACAAGGCCGAAGCAGATGGCGGCTTTATCGGAGGTTTCGCGCAGGCTCATGCGGCCGACTTTAGCTGATGCGGTGCCCAAGGTACACCCTCATCTTGATGGCCCAGCTGTGAGCCATTCCTCAGTGTAGTAGCGTATTTGTCTGACGATCCTGGGTTTGCCGCCATCGATTGCCAGCATCTGTTCGTCTTTGCCCATTTCCATCAGCTGCTGGGCAGTGATGCCGCCGACCAGTGCGGCAATTTCCTCGGCCATGCGGGCATTTCGTAAGCCAAAGCACTGGATCACGCCGGCGTTGTCGATCAGGGTTCGGACCTGCGAGCCATAGACCTCAAGCTGGGCTGCGTTTTGCCAGATCGTCCAGATCGTCAGGCCGTACTCACGCATCAGGGTCGAAGCAGTGATAAAGCTCTCCATGTGCCCGAGCTGTCCTGCCTCGTCGACCACCATCAAGGTGCGATGCTCGGGTGCCTGGTCGCGGGTACAAAGCAGGTTCATCAGGCCGTTCAGCCAAAGCCGGACGATCGAGCTATATGCAGCGAAACGGTAAGGCGGGACGGTGATATAGATCGTCATCGGCTTTCCGGCGATGAGTCCGTCGAGGTCGATGGTCGTGGTGTCGGTCAAGCTGCGGATGTGATCGCTTTCGAACAACCGCAAGTGCTCGATCGTGGATGCTATGACGCAGGGCCTGGTTTCCCGGTCCGGCAGCTGGAGGAAGGGTATCCATCCAGATTTCGTTGTCCTGTTCATTTCCGGCGTGTTGTCGAGTTTGGCGGCTATCGAGTAAACCGTGTCCTCCCAGAGATAAGCCAGTCCCGCCGTTACCATCGTCTCCGCCCACGAGTTCCAGAATTTCTCGCGTTCCATGCCCGTCCACTGGACGATTTCCGATGCGAAAGATCGACAGGTGGCGGAGATCTCCGTGCCGAGCCGTCGCGCAATGTCAAACGGATTGAGTGAGCCGGGACGTCGGTTGCCGTCGCGCAGGTCGAGCACGTGGATTTCCTGCCCCATGCGCCTGCGATGGTCGGCCGTGGCATCGTGTATTTTGCCTTTGACGTCCAGGCAGATCACCGTTCCCGGATGATCGAGCAAATTCGATATCACCGGCCCGCTGCTTTTTCCGGCCCCGGTAGAGGCCAGTGTGATGAGCGGTGCATCGCCCTGATAACGGATCAGGCAGTTGTCCTGATCGGCATCGATTTCAGCCTCGGGCGCATTGAACCCGATGGCCTGCTTTCTAGAAGCGCTTCGATTGCGACCGAGGAGAAATCCTGTCTGGTTTCCAGGTCCGCAGGCCATCGCCACTCCACCATCCTCCGATGGCGGGCTTATACGGTTGACACATACAAGTTAGCAACCTTAACTGGCCTTCTTCCGCCTGGTTGTTTTGGGCGGAATGATCGGAGGAAGGAGATCATCGTAGGTGGTGTTCAGCGCTCTCACGAGCTTGACGATCGTCTCGAGGCGCGGTTCCCAGGCCCCTCGTTCCAGAGCCGACAGATGTGGTTGGGTGATCCCGCATAGGGCGCTCAGCTGAACCTGCGTTAGCTCACGTTCTAGGCGAACCTGTTCGAGCCGTGCGGCGAAATGTTGCCGTTCCGGGGAAGTCGTATCGTCGAGGGGCGCTTTGGGTCTAGCCATAAGCCGGCGAAATTCGATCGTCGGGAGTCTGGGTGATTTGGTGAGGCCGCTCTCTTCGTTTGAGAAGAGTGGGGTGAGTGATTTGGTGAGGCATCTACTCGCGGCGTATGGCTGCTGCCCGGGGAGCCACCGGTGGCGGTGACGGCTTCAGGATGACACCCGCGTCAGTGATCTCGAGCTTGGCCTTCGGATAAACCGCTTGGGCCATCTGAATCGCCTTCGGCCACTTGTTTTTGAAGTGGTAAAGCTCTTTGTAGCTGGTCCCGAACTGGGCTTTCAGAGCTTTCCAGGTGATCAGCCGATCGGAACTTAACACGTGCAGGCGGTAGGCAAGCCAGATGTAGGCGTCGATCGCGGCGGAATTGTTGGACAGGGCCTTGATCGCGGCCTCTTCGAGCGGCACGGGGTGTTTTTGCAGCTGCTCGAAATAGCCTTCGCTGAGCTTGGCCACTTCCAGGCTCAAACGGCCCTGGGTCTCATCGCCGTCTTCGATGAACAGCGCTCTGTCGACGACCGATTGGTTCACGAGAGCAGTCGTTCTGCCGTTTCCCGAGATGTGGAAGGTCAGTCGGCACCGGCTGATCCGCTCGGCCTGGTCTCGGACGGACTTGAATGCCGAGCCGCCAGCCTGGATCCCGATGCGTTTCATCCATGCTCTGAGGCTCGCGCCGAGCTCGATCTCACGTGAGTTGGTGCGCAGGGCCTCCGTCTGCAGGAATAGCAGGATGAGGCGGCCATGAGCGCCGAAGGGCACCCCTACGTTCTCCAGCACTCCTTCGTCACCGACCGGCCGCAGACCGGGTTGGATGACGAGTCGCACACGGTCACTGGCGACTTGCCACGGGGCATCGTCGGCCAGCCTGCGGTGCGGGAGGGCGCATTGTGCCCATCCAGAGTAGATAAAGCCTAAGCCCGAGTCTTCATCAGCCATATAACGAGTTGCGGCCTCGACGACATCTCGGTCGACGCCACCTGCGGCAATAGCAGCTGCTTTACCGCGGCTTTCGATCAGGCTGTGAATGGTGCCCATAGCATGGCCCTGCTTGCCGTCCTGTTACGCCTACTTCTCCCAGAATGCACAGCAGGTCGATGATTGTCGCCGAGTGATTTGGTGAGACAAGCTATTAGAAGGATCTATTAAGATTCTAATATTAGTATGCTCACCAGATCACCCGGGATAAGCCCGCTAAGTCTTTGACTCGTGGTCGGATTTATCACCAGATCACCCATCCGGCTCACCAGATCACCCGGTTATACGCGGTATAAAAATACGGGGACTGGTCGTGGCGTCCTCACCAAATCACCCAGCTTGCCGGTGCGACTCGGGCGTGGCTTAGCGCCCGCCCTTCCATTGGCCGTGATGATGCCGATGACCGCGATACTGCTCCCGCTTTGCCCAGCCTCCCTGAGGCGGCTCTGGCGGCTTCTGCGGCTGCTGGGCCTGCGCAGTGCCCATTAGATGGTATAGGCCCGCCGTAGCGGCTCCCAGGACAGCGCCGGTGGCCATCTTGGTGGCGAACTCCCGGATACCGGGCGGGAGCGATCCCCAAAGCTCCTGAGGGTGTTTCATGGGAGCGCCTTGAGGCGGACGCCGCCGCGGATGAACTCGACGCCGCGACTCTTGAGGAAAGCGATGATGCGGCCCTTCACAGGCAGATCGACATCGTGCTCGACCATGCTGACCGAGGTTCGCGTGCAGGCGGTATCATCGGCGACATGGGCCTGGTGCAAACCAAGCAAAGCGCGAGCGGCGCTCAGTTGGCGGCCTGTTATAATGAAGTCTGGCATATCGTTTTCTTAGTTGCGCGACAAAAACTGACCTGATATGAAATAGGTCAATAATACGAAACCGTCAGACAATATTACCGCAATTATCTCCGCCGCTCTTCTTGCGATTGTCCTCTCTGGCGCGCCGACAATGGTGCATGACGGTGATACTTTCCACATCCAAGGCGAGCGAGTAAGGCTGGCCAACATCGATGCTCCCGAGATCGGTCAGACCTGCAAAGGGCATGAAGGCGCGGATTACGACTGCGGCGACGCGGCGCGTGAGGCAATAGCTCATCTGATCGCAGGCCGACGGGTGCGATGCGCGGGTGAGGACATCGATCGCTACGGCCGTCCGGTGGTCACCTGCATCGCCGATGGTGATGCGCTAAGCTTGAACGAGCAGATGGTGATGCGCGGGCAGGCGGTAGCCTACGACTTTGGGAAGAACGTGAGCCCGTATCACCGGGACGAGGATATGGCGCGCCGGGCCGGGCTGGGTATCTGGTCGGGGCCGTTCGAGGTGCCGGGTGCTTGGCGGCGGGAGCATCGGCGGTGAGCGCGTCGGCGTATCCGCTTGCTTGGCCCGCTGGACGGCCACGGACCAAGAGCCGCGAGCGCAGCCGGTTTGATACAGGTTTCACCAAAGCGCGCGACGGCCTCATTCAGGAGCTGGCGCGGCTTGGCGCACGCGACGAGGTGCTTTCCTCCAACCTTCCGCTCCGCCTCGATGGAATGCCGAAGTCAGGACAGGCCCAGCCTGCGGATCCGGGCGTCGCGGTATATTTCACCTACCGTGGCAAAGCCATGTGCTTCGCGTGCGACAGCTGGGACAAGGTCGGGCACAACATCCATGCCGTCGCCAAGACGATTGAGGCCATGCGCG
Organism: Bertia moriformis; assembly: GCA_025802115.2. Taxonomy (NCBI): domain Eukaryota; kingdom Fungi; phylum Ascomycota; class Sordariomycetes; order Coronophorales; family Bertiaceae; genus Bertia; species Bertia moriformis. Next base: position 9,917 of record JAOYNC020049543.1, read on the forward strand.
GCATCTCGCGCTGGGGAACCGGCGACATGATGGATGGCAGCGGCCTACTCCTTACCCGTCACTTCCGAAGATCTACTCGCCTACATCGCCGCCGTCGCCGCTCATCCCGCCTACACCGCCTGCTTCGCTCCCGACCTGGTCCAGCCCGGCCTGCGTATTCCGCTTACCGCTGACCCGGCGCTGTTTACCGAGACTGCCGCTCTCGGCCGCGAGGTCATCTGGCTGCACACCTTCGGCGAGCGCTTCGCTGATCCAGGCGCCGGGCGACCTGCAGGCCCGCCTAGGCTACTGCCGGACGAACGGCCAAACATCCCTCAGGACGGCGCCATTCCCTCGACTTCTGAGGGCATGCCGGACGCGATTGTTTTCAACCCTCCTTACCGTCGCCTGCAAGTCGGCGCTGGCTTTATCGACAACGTGTCCCCAGCCGTTTGGGCCTACGAGGTCTCGGGCAAGCACGTGGTCGCGCAATGGTTCAGCTATCGAGGACGGGATCGGTCGCGTCCAATGATCGGTGACCGCCGCCCCCCTTCTCCACTGGGCGAAATTCAACCTGATACCTGGCCGGCCGAATACACCACCGAACTCCTGAACGTCCTGAACGTGCTCGGCCGCCTGGTGAAGCTGGAGCCGGCCCAGGCGGAACTTCTGGATCGGATCTGTGCCGGCCCGACTATTCCGGCCGAGTCTTTACCCGTTTCCGAGCCGACGTCGAGGAAGAACAGGCGCCAAAGCGAGGCACAGGGGACGCTGATCTAACGCTTTCGTACTCTCCGGTTCTTCTACAAAGCTTTGCTTGGAGCCCGCGGCAGAGTTTCGGTAGAGTTTTGGCAAGGTTTCTCCTGATTCAAATTCGATTTAAATCGGTGAAGAGAAGTAGGCCATGTCGCTCTTGCTCCGATTCGCCGAAGACGACGAAAGCGCGCCGTGGATCGAGGACCATTTGCAGATGGCGGTCGCGCGTGAGTTGCTGCGCCTTGAGGAGGCCCACCCCGAGCGCTTCACCTTCGCCGGCGACATGAGCGGCATGGCCGCCGCCAACGATGGGCTTCCGAACCGAGGTGGTACGCGCGACGTGCCCCGCCGATGCCGTGAAGCAGGTAATGGCGATGGTCGAGCCTTACCTCACGGCGCCGGCCTGACCACCGGATCGAACATCATCATGTTATCCGGTGGCTGGTGCCCGGTGTCCGGGCTGCCTAGCTCCCCGGTGACTGTTACATGCTGCCCGACCATGCCCATTAGCGCCTTGAAACCGGCCTCACTCGTTGCGGGCAGGGAGACGTAACGTCCCGCCGGTTCCGCTTGGTTGCCGAGGTAGCAGACCGGTTTGTCGAGCGTCAGGCGCGGATAGTGATGGCCGATCTTCGGGTTCACCTC
>JAOYNC020049743.1:0-11276 GCA_025802115.2 Bertia moriformis
GATTGCCTCTGCGCGCACGGCGTCAATAGTCTGTCTCCTCATGCGGCGGGCGCGCCATCGGATCGAGACGCGTTCCGGTTCGGGCGATCACATATTTACCAGCCGCCCCTTCTACCCCCTCAGCAGGAATATTCCTCCCCACGCTGAGATGGGACTGGAAATGGAAATATAAATGGAAATAGCCTCGTTTATGGATCGGGCGTGCGCCCGTGGTGTGGTGGGAGCACTTGTGTGCATCGTGCTGCTCGCTGGCTGCATCGCGAAGCGCGCCGACCACGCACAATCGGAATATTTCTTCTCGCCCACACGCTGAACCATCAGAGCCAGCCATGCGGTGCCTCAGAATACGGCTTAATGGCCCGAGCACGTAACCGGCGCGTTTCTTTTCAGGGAGCAGAATCGGCTGCCCTCTCGTTCATGCGCGATCATAGTACATGCCCAACAGGTGAAAAGCCCGGCCACGATGGGCCTCGCGGTGGTCCCACACGCAGAAACACGGCCGTCCCCCCGAGACTCCCAAGTCACACAAGAACCGTTTTTTCCCTTCCCCTCAAAAATATCCATACCAAGCGGGCTTTTGAGGGCCGGCGAGTCCGAGTCCACCAGCTCTACCAGAGACGCCCCCCGGCCGGCCCCGGTCTCTCGATATATACCCCGGCCGGCCCCGGTCTCTCGGAACATACCAGACGCCCCCCAGCCCCGGCCCGGTCGCTCGAAACATTCCATAGGATTGACCGGCGAGGCTGGCCGATTGCGAGTGTCTGAGACCCGGCGCCCCCGAGTCAGAGGCGAGCCTTGTTGACACTGCAGCGGCGGCGGTGGCGGCGGCGGCGGCGGCAGCAGCAGCACCTGGTTGCCGGGCTGCGGCGGCTCCAGGTTTCACTCGCCGCTGCCGTGGCGACCTTGGTAGGTCCTAGCCTCTCTCTTCGGCAGCAGCCAGGCTCGGGCTGGATCGATCCAGGGTCGGCGCGAGTCCGCATGCGAATGCGCACGCGCTCGTAGATTGGTCGCTGCCCCCCTCCGCCGCGTTTGACCCTCTCTCCCAAGACGATCGACCATCCAGAAAATAAAAGGGGATCGCGGAGCGCGGAATAGCCGCGCAGCCGCAAACCTGTTGGTTCTCCTCCTTCCTGCTGCCCGCCCTCCCCCTGCCCGGGGTGTGGCAGGTTTCTTTTTTTTTGGTCCAACATGCAAGGGGCCCGTGCGGCGGCGGGGTTGCCAGGTTGATGGGGGAATGGGGAGGGTGCCGGTGGGGTGGCATACGGCCAGTAATACAGTGATATCATCGCTTATTCGTCCGCCGTCGCTTCCCATCACTCACACACCAACAACGTCCCTGTCAGAAGTTCGATCGCGCAATAAACAAACCGGCCCTCTCCCACGCCTTTTATCATCCTCGTCCTCATCCTCGGCTGCCTTTTTCTTGCTCTCACTTCCCATCTCTCTGTCTTTCTATCCACTAGATCAACCAACTGTTTAATCGATCCGTCTATCCGTCCATTCATCCATCCATCCCTCGCTGCCTCTTAGACACTTGTCAGATCAGCCACTGATCCCCCCCTCCCCTCCCCCACGCGCGCGCATAGGTGTGTCTATCCTCTCCCTTTTACTTTGCTCGGCTCGGCTCGGCTCGGTGCATGCTGACCGACCGGATCGGCACGCCAGAACCCGCCAAGATGCTGCCCGTCATCCGGCTCGCCCTCCGCGGCTTCCAGATCTTCTGGACCCTCCTCCTGACCGCGCTCATCGGCAATGCGATCGCCAACGACGTGGACGCCGCCGCCAGCGCCCGGGCCGCCGTCAACTTCGCCATGTTCGTTGCCGTAATCTGCTGGCTTGGGTCGCTGTACGGGCTCGCGTGCGAGCTGTACGGGCCCGCCTTCCGCCCGCTCGTCGCGCTGCCCCTCGACGCCGCCTGCACGCTCCTCGGCTTCATCGGCGCCGTCGTGCTGTCGGCCAAGCTCAGGGTCGCCAACTGCGCCGACCTGCGCGGGAGGCCGGCCGACTACATCGCGCTCGGCGCCATGGACGACCAGAAGCGGTGCCGCGAGATCCAGGGCGGCGCCGCGTTCCTGTGGTTCCTGTTCGGCTGCTACGCCGCCTCGCTCTTCTTCACGTTCCGGGAGGCACGGAGCGGCGGCGGCCTGAGCTCGAACGGGTCCATGCTGTCGACCCGGACCCGGCCGAGTATGGCTCAGGTCGGGGTCTGAGGGAGAGAGCGAGACGATGTGAGTGGGGCGGGGTTGCGGGGTACATATCTTTCTGGCCGGCGGCGCCGAGTATTCGATCACCAGGCAGTCTTTTCTTATGGTGCTGTCAGGGTGGTGGCGCCAGGGTGCTTAGGGATTTCTGTCGCCAGGCAAGGACGGCGCGCAGTTGGGGGCCGTGTCACGAGGCACGCCGCAGGGAGAAACGAGTACAGAAAGGGATACGGGATACGGGATATACGACTGTCGAGCCGGGTCCGGCGCTGCTGCGGCAGGACAGACAGGAACCCGAGCTAATTATGTAGTAACCGGCTGGCCCTGTTGTTAATTTCCCGCTTCACCCTGCCCTTCACCCTCTGCAGTCGATCGGCTTTTCGTCCCGCCCTTCTCCCTCCGCAGTCGACCGGCCTTTCGTCCTGGCCTTCTCCCTCCGCAGTCGATCGGCTTTCGTCCTCGTCCTCCGGGATCGACCCGGGTCCAGCCCTCCGGTCATCTCTTGTTTTCTATCTCACCAATCCTTCATGTCCCTCTCGACTCCAGCCCCTCCCCCCGCCGCGTCGTTGCGCTCAACGAACCTCAGCGTCTCCTCGACCGACCAGAACTTTGTGATGGGATAGCCGGCGGCCGCGGTGGTGGCCGCCATATCCCCGCCGGTGCCGCCGCCATGCCGGCCCGTCCGCCACGCGCACACGTCGGCCTTGTGGCCCACCACCCACCATCCCTGGCTCGAGCGCAGCGACTTCTCGGTGTAGTTCATGGCCATGTACCACGGCCCCTTGGCGTGGGTGGCCAGCGCCTCAGCCAGGCGCGGGATGTAGGCCTCCCAGACCTTGCGCTTGCGCGTCTCCGACAGCATATTGCGCTCCTCGATCGGGTCGCACGTCGGCCAGATGTGGTCCAGATCTGAGTCCATGCTGAATCGGACCCACTCGAGCTGGCCCAGGGCCGGTCCCATCGACCGCAGCAGGCCGGGCCAGTACGAGGCCCGCCACGCCAGCTGGCGCCAGCCCGCGCAGCCGAGCAGGAACCGCAGCCGGCGCAGCGCCGGCAGGGCGGCGCAGATGTTGCGGGGCAGCGCGGTGAAGTACCAGACCGGCGGCCGCACGTTGGGATTGATTGGCGGGTTCTCGGCCATGTAGCCGGCGTACGCGTCCTGCTGGACGACCACGCTCTCGACCAGGCCCGCCGCCCGGCCGAGCGGCGTCCAGACCACCTGCGAGGGCGCGCACGCAAAGATCTGCGACGCCGCCACCTGGAAGTCGCACCGCCGCCGGCCGTCCTCGTCGCGGACGCCGTCGCCGCCGATCCTCGCCGCCGTGGCCTCGCGGGTCAGGTCGGCGGCCCAGCACATGCAGAGCGGGAACTCGTTGCCCTTGTACAGCAGGGGGGCCGTCTCGGCGTGGATCCGCCGGGACGCGCGCAGGAGCGCGACCCCGGGCGCGTGGCCGGGCAGGAAGCAGCGGTCGCCGCTCCGCATCATCCGCCCGGTCCGGACGCAGAGGGAGATGACGCCGCGGAAGGCCGTGTCGGGCTTGCCGACCAGGACCTCCTCGTAGATCTGCAGCCGGATCTCGGCCGGTAGGATGGCGAGGATGCCGAGGTCGGGCGAGGGGTCCGCAGCAGCCGCGGCTGACTGAGCCGGCGCCGGGGCAGGCATGATGACGAGGGCGAGGGGGCGCAGCAGCTCGGCAGGTTGGCAGCGCAGGCTTTTCGGCAGTTGCGGGCCGGTTTGTGATGGTGTTCTTTCTGCTCCCGGACGGCAGGGGGCCAAGTTTTTGAAATCTGGTAAAGAGTCCTTGCCACAGCAGCTGCGGCTGCTCCTTGCCACTTTCGAAGGCTCTTGCTCTCTTTGCTGGCGGGCTCTGACTCGCGCCCACTGGCGGCTTGGGGATCAAGAAGGAACGAAATGGAAGAAAAAAATGGAAAGAAAAAAAAACTCGGCCGAATGCACGGTGGACGGGTGCGATCGGTCCGGCGGGAAGTTTCTGGCGGGGTCGATAGATCGCGTTGCGGCGGGACGCGTTCGTGAGTGGTCATGGCCCGGCTGCGCGTTTTGTTTCTGGCTCTTTTCCCTTTCTTCCTGAATGAGCGCCGAGGGGTCACGAGGCCACGGGAAGCATCGAGCCCCATCCAGCAAGCGACCTGCCCCTCCCCTCCTCTCATCCCATCTGGCCGGATTGAATGGTCGGTGCCCAGTCTAGTCCCTGCGACGTCCGGCTCTGCGGTCATCTGGCGAACCCCGCACCCAAGAAAAAGATTCTCGATCGGCTCGGATCCGCCCGGCCGCCCAGGCTGCCCCGCCGATCCGCCCCGCACGACAGCCTGGCTCGACTCCTCCGCCCACTACAATGGAAATGGGCCACCACCGAGCCGAACCGGCCGGCAACCTACTTGGCTGCTCTGTTGCCGGCCTGGCTGCATAATAACCCGCATAGTGCGAGACATGCAATCCGAGGCAGGCGGCCGTCGTCGTCGTGATTATCATCATCATGGCCACGCCATGGACCTGTCGAGGTAGCACGAGCCGGGCCGCGCGGTGGCCGTCGAGTCCGTTTTCCTGACCGGTGCCGCCGCGCCAATCGGCACTGGCAAGAGTGCTGAGAGGCCATCCGCGCCCCACACCCGCCGCGCGCTCTGGCCCGATCGAGCGCGCCGTGCATGAGCCCGTCGCGGACAGCTGCGCGTGCGTTCCCTCTCAAGTGGCGGCCAGCACGCCACTTGAGGCAGCACTCCACTCGAGGCAGCATCCCGCTCGAGGCAGCACCCCATCCTGTGATGCACGTCAGCCTGCCACCGCCGGCTCATGACGAGGATTGGCTTTGCGCAAATCACCCGGCCAGAGCGGCGCACATATCCTTCTCCGCTGCACGTCCAGACCAATCTGGGCAGCGCTACTTTTTCTGCCATCACGAGCCGAGCGACGTCACGGACCAGCGTGTCGGGCTTGATGTGCCGAGGAAACGCCGTGTGGCGGCAAGGTGCTTACACCGTACGGATAACCGCTCTCTGCCACAGATACTCGACGATGCGACGCGTGATCACCACGGTTCGGAGCCGGAAAAACATGGTGGCGCCGTCCCAGTGAGAAAAAGTCTAAACAGGCGAGACGGAAGATTTATGAGCCTCGCCCGAGGGGACAGCACACCACCACTACACTATCTGTATATCAACCTGGCTCTGGACCGTGCCTTATCACCGCGTGACCCCAATGTGCCCAACTCTTGTCCAAGCTGGCCTGATCTTCTGATCGAATAGACCCCCACCTACAAGACTGAATAGCGCCCAATCGTCTGGTCCCAACGGCCACCTTCGGGGGAGAAACAGACCATACCATGGGGGACAGGTCACAGACCGACTTCCCACCGATATCTCTTCCGTTGTACAAGATAAAGCCCCAGCAGAGCAGATAATGACGGCGAGGAACCGGACAAGGCACCATTGACGCAGCAGACATGACAGCAGAGTCGACCATGTCAAAAAGGCCTCGCGAGGAGGCAAAATCAATACAGAAAGTGGCCAACCAGCTAAGCAGCTGAGCAGCTGACAGAGATCCCACAGTGGATTTGGCTGAAAAGCATTGGACAAGATACCACCAGAAAAACACAGAACCCTCGGATCACAGTGATCAATCAGCCCGGGACCGCCGTCTCCAATCACGCCACGCTCCTCCCGCCCGCAGCCGGTCGCCGCGACTGAGCTTGGCGCTGCCAAAACTGACGGGCGTCCCCGGCTCTGCTACCGCTACCGCTACCGCTGCTGGTGCTGGTGCTGCTAGTGCTGCTCGTGCTGGTGCTGCTGGTGCTGGTGTTGGTGCTGGTGTTGGTGCTGGTGCTGGTGCTGGTGCTGCTGGTTCTGGTGCTGCTGCATCTCGGCCCAGTTCTCAGCACACGAGTCGCAGTACCTGCCCTGGTCCCAGGAGGCGCGTAGGACCTTGACCCCGTGACAGCGGTGGTTCGGGTCATTGCGGGCAAAGTGGCAGTAAGACTTGAGCCGGACGGCCGAGTGGCCGCACGTGAACCGAAACTCCTCCCAGTCGCACATGTTTGTCGAGGAGGAGCGTGCTGAGGCAGAATCGGCCGAGGGAATCCGGTCCTGGCCGAGTCAGCCAACGGGTCCGACCGATTACCGCAGTGGTCTCGGATCACGGCGCTGTGGCATGAGGGGACACCCTCCGATCCGCGGGGGGGCGGGTGTGTCTGGGTGGTGTGTCTGGGTGGTGTGTGTCTGGGTGGTGTGGCCGGGTGGGATGTGTGCGAGGAGAGAGACCTGCCACTTACCGGAGTGCCGGGTAGACAGATGGGTAGGTCGAGGGCTGGGATCGGATTGTGGCCGGAGACACGAGATTGTGGTGGGAAAGCAGGACGGCGGTGGCGGCGGCGGCGGCGGCAGCGGCGGCAACGATGCCGATCGGTCTCGATGTGAGTAGCCCGAGAACTCGCGCGGTATTGGAAAGAGAGCAAGACGTGGGGGAGGGCGAGCGATTCAACTGAGGGAGGGAGAGACCTAAATATACTCGGCCAGAGCCGGACTGGTTCCTCCTCTCCACTGTCCACTCAACCTAGTCCCGAAGGCCGGCCGGATATTGGCACCCACTCACTGGATGTGGCAACTGGGCCCGCAGAGATCGAGAGGCCTGCCCCGCCGACCCCACCCCTCGGCAATAATCATCATACACGAGTGCACTGGTGCCGCTTTCTGCGAACGCAGAGCCAAGGAATGGTCTCCCCCATTGAGCGTCGATGAGCTGTCACATGCACATATTACTTGTTTTCCATGCGTTGTGTCGTATCTGACTCACCAGATCGAAGCCGAGTCTGACAACCGCTGATACTCACCCAGCCAAGGGGGTCAGGGAAACTCGGGCCCTCCGTCGACATTGTAGGGGGGAGTATGTGAGACATGGTGGATACTACTAGCCAGCATGAACCGGCTGCGATGGCCACCAACTCTGCCGGCACCGCTTGGCTCGGTGACACACGCCGCATTCCATTTTATTCATTGAGACGACCATGCAGACCGGTCATGATCAGTCGGCGGTTGCTGGCCGGCGCAGATGGCGGGGGCCTGCGAGGCCCTGCAGCCAGTCCTGCGGATCAGACGTGCCGCCGCTCGATTCGTGGCCTATTAGTCCCGTCCAGATGCGAGGACAGATTTAGTTCGTATTTCGCGTCTCACCACGGCGGAGAGAAAGAGGCCGCTATCTGTGCTGTCGCCACCCCGCGCCTCCGCCTGATTTGCTTGCCTCCCTGGCCCCGGGGGGGGGATCAAGAGCGTGGCCATTTCCCCCTATGGCCAACGGCAGACGGCAGCAGTGGCCTCCTACCTGCACGAAGGAGACGAGGGGCCGGCTCAAGATGGGCCCTCCTCGTCGGCGTCAAGATCCAGTCCGCCCAGGCACGGAGAGAGGGAAAGAGCGTGAGTCCGACTTGTCCCCTTCCCTAGAGGGGCTCGTGACGGCCCAGAGGTAATCTACAGACCGCAGTAGCGCGGCCGGCGCGGCCGGCCATGTTGGGATCCGGCCATCTCCCATCTCAGCAGCCAAGCGTTGGAAGGAGCAGCAGAGGAAAGCTAGAAAAGAGAGCAGTCGCATGGCCGGGATGGATCTACCTACCTGCCTGCCCCGGCAGAGCTGGGAGAAGCTGCCTCGGCAGAAGAACAGTAGTGTTATCAGGATGCCGCGGCCTCAACAGATCTGGGAGGAAGGAACATGGTCGGCGCGGGTCCGCGCCGTGGCCACACCCACCCCCCTCGACGCCAATTACCAGCTTCCCGGGCAGGCAGGCACGGCGTAGCCCCCCCCTCCCCTCCCGTGGCCATGTCGCCACCCGCGACCGGTTCTCCACCGGCCCATGCTGTCCTCCTGACCGCCAGGGCAAAGCGGCCCAACTGCGCCAGAGCAGGCGGGCGAGCGGGCGCGGGCGCGCGCCCCGATATGAACCAGGATCATGAGTGGGAAAAGAAAGGCCGGTCGGGCACCGATTGTTTGCTTGGGATGGGCGGTATGACGGAAGATCTCGATGCATCGTAGATTCCGCGTCTGGCGCCTGCGTCTCGTGCCCGAGGACGGCCCCGTCTGCTGGGTCTGCCGGTTGCGAGCAGTATTTTCCTGCTCCCGGAAACTGCTGAGCCAGGAACACTGCTCACTGCTTACCCAGGAAAACTGCTCACCCAGAAACACTGCTCACCCAGAAACACTGCTCACCCAAGAATAGGTGCACCTAGCGGGGGTGGCTGGGGGGGTGGGATTACCTACAGCCCCCTCGGTAAGCGGGCCCGCGACCGTCCTCGGCCCGAGAACCAGGAACTGGGCCGTGCCGAAAACAAGATGGCGGGGAAGATCGTAGGGGCCGTGGGGCCTCAATTTTCTCGGCGCGTACGTGGATCCGTCGTAGCCATGGATAACACACGAGTGGGGAGCACACGAGCGGAGGGCAGGCAAAGCAAACACCTCGGCATGTGGTTCCGAGGTCCCGACTCGCTGCAGTTTGATCTTTCTTTGTTTGCTCACCCCACCTTGGCTGCTCTCCTCTCGAGTCCACTCCCATCCTGTCCTCGAATCGTGCCTGAACAATGGCCGTGTCGCGGAGGTGTACGTCGAGACACGCTCTCCAAAGGGCTCTCCAGAGGGCAGACACGCACACACAACTGGCTACAGGGATCGGCGCAAGCGGCCACGGCGTGCGGCGCGGGGACGAAAAGGAGACAGCTGACAGGGAATGCGGGGATGGCGTGGCACGAATACGCTGCCTGGCGGCCGCGGCCTCGCGCCAGGTCGAAAGCAAAGGCCAGCTGGACCGAGGATTTGTTTGATTTGATTTGATTCTATTTAACGTGACCGGCGGCTGGCGAAGCCAGCCACCACCTCCCGGGGGGTATGTCACGTGGGGGGCAGAGGCTACGTACTAAATACGAGTCCTCCTCCGAACTCTGCTCGCGAGGGAGAGCTGGACCGAGGACCGACGGTCTGGCGGCGGAGTGCCCTGTGCCGCGCCGCTCTGCGGGTGATGTCTGTTGATGGACGTAGCTACTACTGGCCACCGGAAACGGCACGAAAGTCGAAGAAGAGACAGAATCTCGATTGACAACCAGAACAGGGGCCAGCACAGGTCCTCCATTTCCCACGTCGCATTCGGTAAGAAAAGTCACCGAATCATATAGGAGAGCCAGCTGGCTGGCCTTCTGATCCGAGGCCTCAAGCCCTGACTGGCGGAAATGTCGCAAGGCGTCCAGAGCCCCACCCACGTCCCCCAGTTCGGCCTAGCGTCCTGGTGGTTGCCTTGCGACTCCCTCACTGCCCGAGAGCTGAAGAAGAGCGGCTGCGCCGACCACCTCGCCGCCCGCGTCTCCCGCGTCGTCCGCATTTATCGTCGCCTCAGTCCTCCTTTGGTCACTCACTCGGCTGTCCTTGAATTTGCCCCGGGTTTCGGGCCTGTTCTGGCGGCCACGGCCGGCCGACCTTGTCTGACACATCATCCCGGCGTCCCCCCCAGTCGGCTCCGCTCCAGCGGCTCAGCTCCGCCGGCCCAGCTCCGGCGAGAGGCCGCGAGACAGCCCAAGCACAGCATCGAGGCACCACAAGGCATCGTCCTCTCTCGAAGAACCATCCCTCTGATTTGTCCCTCGGCTTGAACTAAACAGGGACACCCGGGCCCGTCTCAACACAGCGTCAAGCACCCATCATCTGTTATTGCATCATCTATTGTTACATCATTCCTTCTCTCGCTTAGTCTGATCAAATCGAATCTTTTCCTCCGACCCCTACTAAGTTTTGCCATCACTGAACCTCAATTCTGCCGCGGCGTACCCCCCTCCGGCACTGAGTATCGAGTCCGCAGCGGACCCCAGCCAATCCGGCCAGAGAGAAGGACCCCTGGAAGGTTAGGCTGAAGACGCCGCGGTGCCACCACCACCACCACATTTCCTCTCCCACCTTGTCTCAGACAGGTCTTCCTTCACCTCTCTCCACCTCGGAGCTGCAAGTTTCACTTTCGGCATGGCTCGACGCCCCGTCACACAATGTCAGCCCGGCCCGGACCCCTGCGGGCTGCCCGGGGCCGCGCCACCTCCCGTCCCTCGCAGCCGGGCTATCTTTTCCGGCCCGGCGCACCAGCGCCTCCCCCAGATAGCCAGCCTGGATACCTTCACGCCCGGAATCAGTGGCCCGGTGGGGAATTGCGGCGGCGGCCCCGTGCCCGGCCAACGCGGCCGCGTGGAGATGCCCGGCCAAGGGCACGGCTTGGGACAGGCCTCCAACCTGAACTTCCGCTTCCGGACCTTCTTACAAGACAAGGATGGCCCCTGGCTGCCACCGGGGGTCATGAGCCCCCCCGGCCACCCCGGGGGCTTCTCGTTTTCCGGATACCGGAGCATCGGCCCGTCCGAGGGGGATAACTCCCCAGGGGGCGTCGGGGTCGTGTCCGACTCGGGCTATGGAACCAGGCGGAGCATCGGAGGAGACCACCCTTGCTCCATATACGGTCCCGATCTGGACCATGGCTGCGATTCTACCAGCCTCACCGGCCGGCTCGAGGTCGTCAAGCTCGAAGACGGCGATCGGGCCGGCCGGCTGCTGCCGCCGCTGTTGCCGTCGCCGCCGTCTCCATGCAGGTCGGGCCAATGGGGCGGCTCGATCATGTCGTCCGCCACGGGCAAGTGGCCCATGGACTGCCCGCAGTGCGGTAATGCCGTCAAGAACAGGTCGGAGCTGAAGTGCGCCCCCCCCTCCGCCATCCCGCCCGTCTGCAGCCTGCCGGCCCGACCCGACGTGACGCTCACATACCCCCCCCACCTATAGGAAACATGAGCAGCGCCATCACAAGAAGTTCGTCTGCGAGCTGGACGAATGTCCCCGAGAAGGCGGCGCCTTCAGCACCGTCAACGATCTCTATCGGCACATGAAATCGGTGCACGGGGCCACCCACATTCCGGGCCCGCGCTACGTATGCATCCACTGCGAACCGGGGACCAAGAAGCAGGGAAAGGTGTGGCCTCGGACCGATAATTTTCGACAGCACCTGAAGCGAGTGCACGGCATCATCCAGGCGGCCGAGCGCGACATGAAGCCTTGTC
>JAOYNC020049843.1:0-11254 GCA_025802115.2 Bertia moriformis
TGCTGGGTGGGGCGACACCCTGAATGACCACGCCTGGAAGATGGATGACCGCAACGGTTATATGTACACGGGAACGTACAACGCCAGCACGGCCTCTCGCCTGGAGCCTCTTGGTCCTCTGCTTCTACCCACCGCAGGCGGTCAGCTGTACCGCACCGCCGATGGCTGGTACCAGTTTCCGATCACGACCAACGGGTTCAGCAACCTCGGCGACCCGCATGGTGGGCTGTTCGACTACGGCATCCGCACCATGGCCAACACGCCTTATGGCGAGTTTATGGGGACCGCCAACGACTATTACGGCCTTCAGATTTTCCAAGCGATCGCGCATGGCCCCACGGCTCCGGATCCACCCGCCGCGATGGAGCTCGAGGCGGCCAAGAGCGGCACGCTGGTTTCCTGGAGTTCCTCACTGACAGCCACTCTGTACCACGTGTGGCGAGCCCCGGTGAACCTCATCCTCATACGGGACAGCACGAACATCGAAGGATACAACGGGACCTATGGCAACAAGATTCCGGACATGTACGTCGGTCCCTACACGGAGATAGGGGCGGTCCCGGGCCTGAACTTCCTGGACACCAACGCGCAAGCGGGCCAGAAGTACATGTACTACGTGACCGCGCAGAACGCCTCCGGCAACATCTCCTATCCGTCGAACCTCATGGCCTTCCCGTTGCTGCAGCCCTCCATTACCTTTGCTGGCCTGGCAAACTACGACGCAAAGTGGATCGCGCGCAACCGTTTTGTGGACGCAACCAATGGCCCTGCCAAGGTGAACACCGTCTTAACGACAGCACAGGCGCAGGCCGCCAACTGCCAGCTTGACGCTGCCATCGCCACGTTGAACCCCCGCACCACTTCCGCTGCGATCCTCAGTCCTGACTCCACCGACGCGCAGATCCTGCTCAACAAGATGGTTCGTCGGCTTCAGCTTTACGAACAGTTCCCACAGCAGGTGGTCTCCACCGAGTTCTGCACTGGAGGCCACTGAGAACCATGCGCATTGATGTTCTCGCGATCGGTTCCCGGGGGGATGTACAGCCATACATCGCCCTGGGAACGGGCCTCAAACGCGCCGGCCACCGTGTTCGTCTCGTGACTCTGGACGGGTTCGAAGAGCTGGTGCAGGGCTACGGCCTTGAACATCTGGCCATTGCTTCCAGCCCGCACCACATCGCCAGCAGCGAGGCTGGTCGTGAGTGGGTGAAAGAGCGAAAGAGTACGTCTGGCTTTCTCCGTGGATTCGTGCAGGTCGCCGCCTCTCTGATTGAGGACGGTGTCGCAAACTATTGGCGACAGTGCGAGGGTGTGGAGGCGGTTGTGGTTTCCGGTATGGGAACGATGATCGGTCTTCACATTGCCGAGAAGCTGGCGGTTCCTCTCATTCGCTCGGAAACCAGTCCGTTTGCGAACACCTATTACGACTGGGCCGGGCACAGGGACGTCGGCACGGCATTGCGGGGAAGCTGGAGAGCCGTGAAAGCCATCCTCTTCCGCAACATCCTTTGGACGCTGCTCCGTAGCACCATCAACCAGGCGCGGCAGCAGACACTCGGCCTGCCACCACTTTCCGTTCGCGGACCGTTTGTCGCCATGGACCGTGCAGGCATTCCCATGCTCGATGCCTACAGCCCGACCGTGGTACAACCACCACCAGACTGGGGTGATTGGCTGCACGTCACCGGCTTCTGGTTCCTCGACGACACGCCTGGCTGGACGCCGTCTCCCGAGCTGCTCGATTTTCTGGCGTCGGGTCCACCGCCGGTCTTTGTCGGCTTCGGCAGCACGCCCTTCCCGGATCCGGAAGCGTCAACGCAGCTTATCGTTCGCGCGCTGGAACGCACAGGGCAGCGCGGCATTCTTCTTGCCGGCGGAAGTGGGTTGAAGACGGGCCAGCTCACGCCCGCCATTCTCAGCCTCAACGCTGTGCCTCACAGCTGGCTGTTTTCGAGGGTGTGTGCGGCCGTACATCACGGAGGCGCCGGTGTAACCGGAGCGGCGCTGCGCGCGGGCCTGCCTTCGGTGGTAGTGCCTGTGTTTGCCGACCAACCTTTCTGGGGTTCGCGTGTGTTCTATCTTGGCGCTGGACCACGGCCCATCCCGGCGAAACAGCTCACTGAAGAAGCGCTGGCCGAAGCCATTCAAGCCGCTCTCCGCCCATCCATGCGTCAGCGCGCGGAAGCGCTGGGAGTGTCGATCCGCCGAGAAGATGGTGTCGCGATGGCTGTTCACGTAATCGATTCTCAGCTGAAGGCGGTGATAGGAACTCCGGCCCCTTTCTATCTCGCTCCCGCTTCCTAACCGCGTTAACTCGAACAAGCGTTACAGCTCCACCAGGAGGTACACTTCGTGCTGGCTCGACCGAACGACTTCATTACCGTGGTATCTGGTCTTCCCCGCTCCGGCACATCCATGATGATGCGCATGCTCGAGAACGGAGGCCTGCCCGTGATGACGGACGGCTTCCGAGCCGCGGATGACGACAACCCTCGCGGCTATTACGAGTTCGAAGCCGTCAAGCGAATGGACAAAGACTCCTCATGGCTGCCGGACGCCTATGGAAAAGCCCTCAAGGTGATCTACATTCTGCTCTACACCCTACCGCCGCAGCACAAGTACAGGGTGATCTTCATGCAGCGAGACCTCGCCGAAGTCATCGCCTCGCAAAAGACGATGCTCGACCGGCGACAGGAAGATCAGGTGCTCCAGGATCAGCAGTTACGAACGGTGTTCGACCAGCAGCTGCAGAAACTCTACAGCTGGATGAGCTCCCAGCAGAATATGACAATCCTGTTTCTAAATCACCGCGAGGCATTGAACCACCCGCAGCAAGCGGCAAGCAGAGTAACTTCGTTCCTCGGGCTGCCGCTCGATGCCAACGCCATGGCCGCGGCTGTTGATCCCAGGCTGCACCGAAACCGATCCACGGTGAGTGCTTAAGTCTCACTAAACCGTGTTCCTCGATGCACGCATGAGCGTAAGCAGATCACCCGGAACGCACAGGTTGCCGTCGCGGCCTGCCCCAAGCGAGATCGCCGCCTTCAACGCTCCATGAAAGTCGGAGCCGCCCGTTCGTAACAGCCCATACTGCTGCGCGAGGGAGACGTAGAGCTCGGTCTGCTCAACCGAATGATCGCTGTGGTAAGCCTCAATGGCCTCGAGGCCATGTTCGCGTAGCAGGGGCAGGACACGCTCCAGGTCCACCTTGAAGCGACAGGGGTGTGCGAGAGATGCGATACCGCCCTGCGCACGAACCTGCTCGATGCAAAAGAGCAGTTGTGGCTCATCGCGCTCCACATAGCAGGAGGCCGACTTGTCGAGAAACGTATCGAATGCCTCCTGGATGGACGCGACGTATCCCTTCTCCACCAGCACTTGCGCGAAGTGAGGCCGACCCGTCATGGTTCGGCTCTTCGCCTGCACCTCTTCCAAGGTGATCGCGATACCTGCTGCCCGCAGACGATCGATGAGTTGACGATTGCGTTCGTCTCGCGAGATGCGCATCGCCGCAACCCAGGCTCTCGTTCCCTCCGGTAGCCCATCGAGGAAATAGGCTAACAAGTGTACGGATTGACCTTCGAACTTTGTGGAAAGCTCTATGCCGCACACGAGCTCAACGCCATGATCATGCGCGTAGTCTACGGCCTGCTCATAACCAAGAAAGGTGTCATGATCGGTGATGCCCAAGGTCGTCACACCTGTTTGCTTGGCGAGATTGATCAATGCGGCAGGTGAAACGTTCCGTCCGACTGATCGGTGTGGCTGTGGAGATCGATCATCCAGGAACCAACCCGTTCCGCTGCAGAACGGCCCAGATTTTATCCACGCCTTCTTCCGGAGACTCAGTAGAAGAATCGATCGTAACGTCGGGAGAAAGAGGCGGCTCGTAAGGATCCGACACGCCGGTAAAGTTGGAGATCTCGCCTGCGAGAGCCTTTCGATACAGACCTTTCACATCACGTCGGATGACCACCTCAAGCGGGCACTCCATGTAAACCTCGATGAAGCACGCGCTCCTTTTGCGCAGAAGCTCCCGCGCCTCACGATATGGCGAAATAGCCGCTGCAATGGCGATCACACCATTCCTCGACAGCATCATGCAGACAAACCCGATGCGCCGAATGTTCTCGTCGCGGTCTTCCTTGCTGAAACCTAGGCCCTTGGTAAGGTTCTCGCGGACCAGATCGCCGTCCAGTACTTCCACGCGACGCCCAGATGCACGCAGACGTTGCTCCAGTAGCTTGGCGGTAGTGGTTTTGCCGGCACCGGAGAGCCCGGTAAGCCACAGTGTGCAACCTTGATGATTCACGAACTCCAAGCTGTCCTCAAGACGACGCCCAGACGAGGTCCTTTTCGAATGTTGTCTGGCGCATATCGATCAATTTCGTGCAGAGTACCACAGGCAACGCTCATCTCTTTGAAGAAGCCCGTCGATGAAAAGCTACACCGATGAAGCTGGTGTTCAAGCACGCTCCTCGCCTACCGGGACTATAGCGAGCGGTGCGGGAAGCTAGTGGAGCAAAGCCGAAAGTACCAGCTTTCTGAGGCATCTGCTCGCCCCGAACACGTGAGCGCCCGATGCTATACTCACCGGACAACAACCACCTCTGAGTTCAATGTTGAATGTATTCTGCGGGACGTCTTATGCATCAGCAACCTCTTCAACCACTCCCTCCTCTAGCACCTTTGCTCCTCAGTCCGATAGAGGAGTTGTTCTGGCGCGCCGAAAAAGATAGCCGTGGCGCATTTCGTGTTGTGATTCTCTTGCGTCTTGATGGCTGCGTCGATATCGCTTTACTCAACAGGTGCCTGCTGTTTCTTCAACGGCGTCATCCCCGACTTAGAGCAGCGTTTTCCCGCAGCAAGGATGAGCGGCTTTGTTACAGGTTTCAAGAGTCGGTACCGCCAATCCCTCTAGAGCTTGTCGAGTACAACGACGAGGAGCCGCCATGGCGTGAAGCAGCTCGCCAGCTCCTGCATCGCGAGTTCCCTGCTGATGGGCCGCTTGCCGCAGTGACGGTGCTCCGCCATGGCTCATTACGTGTCTCAGATCTGCTCATCGCCATGCACCACTGCGCTTCAGATGGGCTGTCAGCCATCATGATTGTCGACGACCTCATGAGCGCGTACGCCAGAGCGGAAGAGAACTCTGACATCCCGTCACCGCCAGAGCTGACGGCGGTTTCAGCAAAGCGGGCCAGAACTTCGGCTCCATGGAAAGACCGCATCAAGATGGTGAAAAGGGCGGTACGGCTTCAGAAACTGGAGAAGAACTCCGAACAGACTGTCCTGCCCAGAGCAGAAGGCGTTCCGCCTCAGTCACAGTGGGTTCATTGGGTGTTTTCACGCGATGAAACCCTGCGTCTGGTTCGGCGTTGCCGAACGGAAGGGACCTCCCTTAGTGGCGCCCTTGTGGCCTCCGTTTACTCCTCGCTTGTAGCTGCGCTCCCCGGGAAAGAAGCTCTCTTCAAATGCCAGGTTCCCCTCAGTGTTCGAGAAACACTTAAATCTCCCGTGCGGGCCGTCACAAGGGAGGACCTGGGCTGTTTCGTCGGCATCATGACGGACTTCCAGAAGGTGTCCGCGCACTCTTCCTTTTGGGAGATGGCCAGAAGCGCACACCAATCATTTGAAATCTTCCAGAACGGTGGCGGACCTTCGCTTTGCTACAACCTCACAGCTGTTGCGACAACGCGGAGCTTCGCCAGGGCCTCGCCGCGGCTGCTTGCTAACACTGGAAAGCGACCCACCTTGTTAGCCACCAGTTACGGCGTTCTCAACTTGAAAGCCGCGTACGGGAGTCTCCGTCCGAAAGCATGCACCCTCATGGTCAACAACGATGGCGTCGGGCCATCAATCGTAATTGAAGCCCTTGTGCTCGGACAGCAACTGAACATCGGCTTTGCCGCTGACCAGTTGGACCAGGCGCTCTGGTCTGAGCTGCATCTTGCAGTACGGCGTTGTCTAACTGTTGCGTCCCATGCGGTCGCTTAAGTCGAGACCGCAGTTCATTCTTGATACGTAGACCAAGAGGCGGCTGCGCCCCAACGTACCAGTGTGGCTCCCCAAGAGTAACCGACACCAAATCCGACCAGCATCACGAGCGCTCCCGGGATTAGCCTTCCCTGCTCTTGCGCGCACCGTACTGCTATCGGAATGGAGGAAGATACTGTGTTACCCACGTGCTCCATCTCGATGACAAACTTCTCGGTGGGGATCCGCAGCTTGCGCCGTAGGTGTTCGAGCATGAACCGGTTCGCCTGGTGAAACACGAACAGATCCACATCCTCCTGCAGAAGATTGGCTCTCGAAAGCAATTGACTCACGGCAGTCGGGATAACCCGCAACGTGAAGTTAAAGATCTCGGTTCCATTCATATACAGATCATTCAAGGTGCGTGCATTGCCGCTCTCATCAGGCACCAAGGCAGCCTCGGGCACGCGTGCGCAACGCATTCCCCCTGTGGCGACGATCAGATTTTGGGCGCCCGCGCCGTCTGTCCCGTATACAAAGGGGCCAGTCAATGTTTCCTCCTGTCCAGCGAGCACCAGCGTGGCAGTGGCCGCATCGCCGAAGAGCGTCCGAACACTCTTGTCGGCAACATTGATTAACTTGCTATAGGTGTCGCCTGTGATCAGCAGGACTGCCCGCGCTTGCCCGCTTTCCACCAAACCCTTCGCGAGACCGAGACCATAGATGTAGCCTGAGCACCCCAGATTGAAATCAAGGGCTCCGCAGGATACGGGGAGCTCCAGCCGACTCTGCAAAATACAGGCGGTTGTGGGAAGAAGGTAATCGGGAGTCTGCGTGCAGTAAAGCACAAAGTCGATGCTTGACCGCTCCAGTCCTGTTTCTTGCAGCAGCACCTCAGCGGCACGCACCGCGAGATCGGAGGCACACTCATCTGCTGCGGCAATGTGCCGGCTTAGGATGCCCGTTTTCTCGTATATTTTTCCGGCGGGCCACCCGTCAAACTGCGCAGCCAGCTGTTCGTTATCGAGAACGGCTGCCGGAAGAGCGTGCCGTACAGCCGCTATAAAGGCCTTCATCGTCTCTCCACTGCGGTGATTTGGTTGCCTTCCCACGGCTCTTCAAGCTGAGAGATGGCTTTCAACCAACCTTGTCAGATCGCCAACAGTTCTGGCTCTGGCTATCTGATCACCGCTCACGCTTGCACCAAGTTTTTCGTCGACGAGCGCAATAAACAGGACTGCTGCCATGGAGTCCCAGCCACGCAGCGCGGTCAACTCTTGCTCTTCTTTCAAGCTACCCTCAGGCACTTCGAGTTGTTGTTCGAGGTCCCGTACAAGCTCATATTTGGTCATGCGTAGAACGCCTTTCGGATGGAGGGGCCTATTGCAGGATGACCCGATAATACCCAATCCCGCGAAGCGGAACGAAGGAAATCTCTTCGCGTTCAAGTCTGCGAATCTGCTGTAATGCGTGGGTAGCTTATAGTCGACGACTGTCAGTGAGTAGCGCATGAACGTGCTACAAACAGAGCAAGCCATCTGACACAAGGAGACGCTCGGGGCCGGTTGCAGCGTGTCTGGTACAACTCTTCAGCCATGTTTGAAGGGGGCGCTTTGAAACGCAGAACTGGCTCTCTCACAGCAGGCGTCACACATGTCTGAATGTGTGCGAGTGCAGTCCGATCAGAAGCTGTTACAGCATCTCCATCTTCCCCTGAGGTCTTCTATGCATCGCTTTACCCTTGGCTCGGCTCTGCTTCTCTTCCTGACACTAGCCTTATCGGCAAAGGCCGATACGGTCTTCACCCTAACGAACGGCACCTTTCAAAGCGGGGCCACCATCGAAGGGACGATCAACATCAACACCACCACCGGACAATTTGTCAGTGCAAATCTCACGTATCAGTTGGGCAGCATGACCTCCGTCTTTGACGGACCTTTCGCCGACTGGGGTGAGACGCTCGATATGACCCAATTCTTTGGATACATCTACGAACCCGCCGGAGACCTGTTTCTCATCGACCTGCCAGTCTCCTGGATAGTGAATTACAAGGGTGGCCCGATTTGCTCGAACGCGACTCTGTGTGACGATTACTTCGGCTACTACCAATCAGTAAACGGCGATGTTGATCCTTCCGCGACCGGCATACTGGTTCCGGCGGTAGTCACTCCCGAACCGTCGAGCCTGCTACTTTTGGCCACCGGACTTACATCAACGGTTGCGCTCAGACGGCGAAGTAAGCTCGAGCCTGAGCCGTCAGCAGGATCCTCTCAAACAAGCTTCTGATCGCAGCACGGCGGACGGCGAGGAATGCCGTGGAAAAACTGATAGGCTTTGTCATTGCGGTGTTCATCTCACTTACCGGTGTAGGGGCCGGTACGATTACCACGCCGCTCCTCATCTTTTTTCTGGGCATTCCCGCGGAGGCGGCCGTCGCCACAGGCCTCCTTTTCTCAGCTGTTGTGAAGTTCGCTCTCGTTCCGTCTCAGGTCGTTCGGCGGCAAGTCTCCTGGCCAGTTTTGGGGCTCATGCTGCTCGGGGGTATACCCGGGGTTTTACTGGGTTCACTGATACTAAAGCGGGTCGGCCAACACAGCCCGCGAGCCATTCTCAATGGTCTTCTCGGGAGCGTCCTGGTCCTTACGGCCCTCTGGCAAATCACGTATTCCTTCCGCCCCGCCCGTGGCTCGCAACTTCCCCGTGACCGTAGTAAACTCCTTCCCTTCCTAATGCTTCCCGTCGGAACAGAGGTGGGCTTTTCTTCTGCCGGCGCCGGCGCGCTAGGGACAGCGACTCTTTTAAGCCTGACCAAACTCAGTCCGACAGAAGTGGTGGGCACCGACATCGTATTCGGATTTCTGCTGTCGCTCATCGGTAGCGGCGCCCACGGCTTCTTTCAACGTACTGACTCGAGCCTGCTTCATCACCTGATCATTGGAGGCCTACTCGGCGTCCTGTTTGGCACGTTCTCCGCACGCTGGATTCCGAAGCGGCCGCTGCGCTTCGTTCTCTGGGTATGGCTGCTGCTTATTGGAGTTCAGTTTATCTACACGACTGCATTTGCAAAGACTCAGAGGTGAGACTTCACGTTACAAACGTCTATGCGGCTCATGAAGTGTTGCAGCAGATCGTAGCGCCCGTTACCGTGTGCAGGCTGTCAAGTGAGTCTCAATCGACCGTTAAGCCAACAGCTTGGAGCCCGCCGCGAGGGTCTCCTGGTCGGGATTAAACTTCACATCAATCAGCATGACGTCCTCTGCGGACTCCATCGGGAGAGCTGTAAAACATGCCAGTATAGGTCTAGCGTCAACGAGCGGGATGGATCATGGCGTCCAGGTTCTCACGAACCTCATTACGCAGAAGGTGCCAGAAGCTTGGCTCCAGGCTTCCGGCCGCGAGCCCCACATTCAATCTTCTTCCCACCGTCAGAGCTGCCATGGCTAGAGAAGCTCCATCTGGGAAATTGTTGAAGGTCGTCATCGCTTCTCGCACATGAAGACTCCCATAAGTTTCCCTCAGTCGCACTTTACCGTAATTGGTAACCAAAAGAGTAGCTCGCTGCGTTGCTGAGGGCATGACCCGCGCAGCCCTTGGTGTACGCCTCTTTGGTTCTGCCATAGGCGTGAGGTTGTAACATATCGCCGGTCCACCCTTGTCTACAAACCCGACTATCGACTCTCTGGCAGATCGCGCCAGCCCCCAGTGATCAAGCGGCTTTGCTACGCGATGGAACTGATTCATCTGGCTCACAAAGCAGCCTACATCGTAGGCGGAGATGCCCCCCGGCGGACCTTCCGCTGACTCGCGCATACTGAAAGGAATCTGCGCTTTGAACCAAGCTTCGGAGCCGGGCAGGCAACACGTTAGGCCACAATACGCCGCTGAGAGCAGCGCTCCGGCGAGAGATGCCCTCTCTTGACGGCACCGCTCCACGAGCAGCGACGTTTCCTCAGGTGAAAGAACCCAGTGTTCCCACTGCGGAACAGGTTGCAGTTGAGGGGACTCGGGAAGCGCGGTCTGGCGGATGAATCGCTCTTTGATACGCATCCGCGTGAATCTGCGCAGTAGCCACCAGCGATCCTTCCAATCGGCGACTTCACGGGCCCGCGCCGCCGATACTAGTTCCAGAACCGGACGCGCTGGTTTCGGAGACTGCGACTCGAATCTTCCAAATTCGGTCAAAAGATCGTCCACCAGCATCATCGCCGAAATTCCGTCTGCTATCGCGTGATGGACGCTAAGGATCAGGACGGACTCGTCTCGCTCATGGTTTCGCAGGACGCTGAATGCTAGAAACGGACCAGCGGCTGATATCGGAAGCTGCAGCAATCTGCGCGCCTCTTCCCGCCAGCAACATTCCTTTCCGTTATAGTCCTGAAACTTCAGCGTGATGGGCGGGGGTGTGCCGTTAAAGGAATAACGCAAGCGCCCGTCCGACCCTCTGATGATCTTCGCCGTCAGCTTCGGGTGACGCTGCTGAACACGATCGAGTGCCGCGCGAAGGATTGTCGGGTTGGGATAACCATCTAGTCGGAACACCGCCGCTATCCGGTAAGACCCAGGGAAGCTCTCTTCCAGGCGCCAGAAATACGCTTCGCACGGAGACAACAAACTCTGCGCGATCGGGTCGCAAGTCTGCGCGTTGGGGGCAGGCGTCTGGAGCTCTCGATGCGAAGAGTCGATCAAATTAAACACTGCCAATGTTCCTCGTAGAGTATTAAGGCCTTCGCCTTGAAGAAGGATCTGTTGCAGTAACCAGGGCTGACTTAAGCCCGAACGCTACGATGGATGTATGGATGGACGTTCAAGCGTCGCCGCTCTCCTGCAGAGATTATCCTCGTCTATGTTCGCTGACACTGCAAGTAAGGATCAGCTACCGTGATCTAACCGAGATGATGCAGGAGCGTGCTGTGGAGGTGGAACCTTCCCCCGATCATGCGCTGAATTCATCGATATGCGCCTGAACTCGAGAAGCGAGTGCGCTGGTATCAGGTTTACCGTTTGACTACCTGGCGCGTAGACGAGACCTACGTGAAGGTCGGCGGTAAATGGAAGTATCTGTTCCGTGCTGTGAACAAGCAAGGCCGGTTGATCGACTTTATGCTGTCGGACCGGCGTAACACCGGCGCGGCGCATCGCTTTCTGGGCAAGGCTCTGGTGATAACGCGGAACTGGCCGCCGTCCTCGATCACGGCAGATCAACTGGCCTCTTACCCCAAAGCGATCGGCCGACTACAACGAGAGGCAAACTGCCAGTCACGACGAGACATCGCACCTG
>JAOYNC020049942.1:0-11249 GCA_025802115.2 Bertia moriformis
CTCCCTCGTCAAACCGCAGCAGCACCGGCGTCAGGCACCTCCCCCCCGGCTCAGGCCGGCGCCCGGCAGCAGTGACCATGGCCAAAGGAGGCGGGGAGCCCGCCAAGGGCAAGCCCAAGGGCGCCGACAAGGTTGTCGAGGACAAGCTCTTCGGCATGAAGAACAAGGGCGGCAAGCGCGGCCAGGAGATCGCGAAGCAGCTCGCCAACACCGCCGCCAGCCTGGCGGAGAAGAGCAAGGCGGAACGGGCCAAGGAGGAGCGGCGGCGCGAAAAGGCCGCGTCCGAGGAGGCGCAGCGCGAGCTCAGCCTGCTGATGAACCGGTCCGCACAGGAGCAGAAGGTGCCGTTCGGGGTCGATCCCAAGACGGTGATGTGCAAGTTCTTCAAGCTAGGCAACTGCGAGAAGGGCAAGAAGTGCAAGTTCTCCCACGACCCGGACGTGGACCGCAAGACCGACAAGAAGAACCTGTACCAGGACACCCGCAAGGAGGAGGACGAGCAGCACCGCCTGGCCGAGACGTCGGCCGACTGGGACCTGGAGAAGCTGCAGTCGGTGGTGCTGTCCAAGAAGGGAAACCAGCGGACCTCGACCGACAAGGTGTGCAAGTTCTTCATCCAGGCGATCGAGGACGGCAAGTATGGCTGGTTCTGGGCGTGCCCGAACGGGGGAGACAAGTGCATGTACCGACATGCGCTGCCGCCAGGGTTTGTCGAGTCCATCTTCTTCATCCTCCATCTTTTTGGCCCTGCAGCGTTTGACCCTCCACCAAACACCATCTTCCTATCGCGCCGCCGACTGACACGGCGAAACCCGCAGCTTTGTGGTCAAGACCAAGGAGCAGAGGGCGGCCGAGAAGGCGCTCCTGGACAAGTCGCCCCTCAAGACGCTCACGCTGGAAGAGTTCCTCGAGTCGGAGCGGCACAAGCTCACCGGCACACTCACTCCCGTCACGGCGGAGAGCTTCGCCAAGTGGAAAAAGGAGCGGATGGACAAGAAGATGGCCGAGGATCAGCTCCGCAAGGCGAGGGAGGCCACCGGACGTGCGCTGTTCGAGAGCGGCAACTGGCGGACGACCGCGGATGCGGACGACGACGGCGACCACGACGACGATGATAACGAAGAGGAAGATGACGAGGACGGGGTGTGGAACCTCGAAAAGATGCGCAGGGAGACCGAGATGCTCCGGGCCAAGAAGGAGGAGGAGCGGCTGGCCGCCCTGCACGGCGGCCCTGCCAATCCGTCCGTATGGGCGGGAAACGCAGTGGTGGGAGAAGCGGAGCCGGAGACGGACGAACCTCCAGACGTTCCGGGAGCGGAGGCCGATGCGGAGGCGGAGGCGGGGCGGCCGGGCAGTTGAGAGAATGAGAATGTGCGGGGGTGGTAGTCGAGAGCAAAATATAGGTACATGGATAGATAGCAGGCCGCGGCCGGGTGCACGCACGAGGGCGGGGGGGGGGTCGGAGGTCGGCTGGCTTGGCATGTATGTGTGCGAGTTGTCGGACAAGTAAATGTGCTTCTGCTGCGATCTGCTGGGCCCGGACATGGCATCGACGGGCGTTGATTCCTTCTGGCACATCGTCAGGGGAGGTCTTTCTGTAACGACATCAAGGAGCGGTATTCTTGTCTGGAATTGGTACATCAGATCCGGTAGTTCCGGGCACGTCGTCATCTACGGAGATGATGGTATATTGAGGACCAGCAGGTTTGATCACTTAGTTTCCGGCACGCCATCAGCGGAAGTAGGTTGAGCCTAAGGTTGGCAGATTTGATCGGCCAATTGGGCAACATAGTGGATCAACGCCAAGTAGTATCTCCGGAACGTCCCAGCCACGTCATTGATGAGGGCGGTGCGAGATCATCAAATTGGAGTTGCCGCACCAGTACGCCGGCCCGTCCCAAGAACGTCGCCAGACCGTGCGGCAAAGGATTCACATACGGGTCAGTCGAGAGGCATGCCGCTACTACTTTGGGGAACCGGAGACTGCTACGGCCGTTCGGAGGCAAAGTTCGGCTAATAAACCCGACCGAGCTAGGATCATCATGCGGTAGCAATAAACACTGGTAACTCGGAGTGGGATGTGCGGGTATATTAATCGACCACCAATCCGATCTTTGCATCATCACTAATTAACCCCCCTCCTCCCCTTCCCCTCTGCACCACATGCCCACCCGGGCACCGGAACTCAGCCCGCGATCCCAGCCTCAGCCGATCTCTCCCTCTCCGGCCCGGGCAACTCAACCCTTGTTCCGCGGGGAACTGGAGAGTTTCCAAAAAGACGTCGCCTGCCAAGCCGCGCCTGCGTTGGACTTGGCGAGTCGGAAGTAAACTACCATACCAGGGTGCCGTGAGGCAACAGACATCCTCGAGGGAAAGAAGCAAGGAAATCCACAAACGACGAGGGTGCCCCCTCTCACTCCCGTTTTTGTTCTCATTTTCTGTCTTTTTCCCCCTTTCTTTTCCCGCCCAGCTGTGCCGCATGATCGGAGAATCTGATTAAACAAGAGAGGGAGCGAGGCATCCTATCGACTTTGTGTCCGAGAAGCGATCCTCACCCTGGCCAAGCCCAACAAAGCAACCACATATCCGCTCAAATTGGGGAGTAAGACAACCTCTGAGCAATCCCAGCGAGGCCACAGCGCCTTGCTTTCGAGGGACGTCGAGGTTGTCCCGCCACATCCTGCTTCTGGTGTTAAGGGAACGCATGATGATCGGCCGTCCACGGTCCTCGGCTGTTTAACGAGAGGCGGCGGAAAGTCCTCGCTGGTGGGTGCCAGGAATGAGAAATAGAAAGGAAGAGGTATCTTGGAAAGGAAATCCATTTCATCCTGATCTTGCCCAGTCGGGACAGACTCAAAATGGCAAACAAACTGCTACGCGACAGGAGACTTATAGCTGACCCGAGAGGAGCACGCCCCACAGAGCAACATGTCCCCTCACTGGCGCCCGGACCGAGACTCGAGTTGTAAAAAGGAAAGAATTGTGTTGAAATGAGACATGTGGCGGCAGACTATGTAGCGGCCGCAAAACACAATGGGAAAACAAGGTAAAGAAACCAACAAGAGACTGTCAAACGAGTGCAAAAATGTCACCTCTGTAGGTTCGATTCAGTGGCGATTCCCCGGCGACAACACTCCTCTGGCCGAGGATGCCCCACCGCCTCCCTAAATCATCTCGTTCCTATGCAATCCAGTGATGAGCCCGGTGTTGACGCCCCCGCCCACAGGCGAAATAGTCGTATAGGGCGGGATGCTCTCGTACGGCGAGGGCTGGGCCGCCTCGCGTGGCGCGGCCGGCTCTCGCCGGGTACGACTCTGCGACCGCAGCCGCGTGGTTGCTTTGTTGAGTCGGCTCGCGAGGCTATCGCCGGCGGCACCGGCCGCACTGGCGAGGCTGCGGCCTCGGCTATGACCCTTGGCGGTGCCGTTCGAGGAGCCGGGCCTCGGGATTACCGTGTGTGGGACCATCGCTACAGCCTGGATATTTCGCTGCTGGTGCTGCTGCTTCTCGTTGATAGGAGAGATAGTCTCAATCACAACGTCGTCGTCGTCCTCGTCATGATATATCCCAAATGGCGGTCGGCTGGAAATGTAGCCATGGGGTATCGGCGGTGGCGGCGGCGGCGGCGGCGGTAGAGACATGCCGGCGAGATGCTGCAGCTCCTTGAGAATGACGACGGGAGGAGACCGGTCGCCGCGGGCGGACCCACGCTCGTGGGTGGTGGCGGCAGGCGGGACGTCTGGGCCGCCGCCGCTGGGCCTGCGGATCAGCTGGCCGGCGGCGAGTCTGAGTGGAGCCGGCGTGCCACCCGAGGTCGAGTGCTGGCCTGGGGAGGTGCGCCTCGGCAGCGTCAGCTCCGGAATCGGCGCCGACATGGATCTGGGTGGCGGCTGCGGCGGCTGATAGACGGTCTGGGGGAGGAGCGTCAAGGTATCCGCCTGAAGGGCGGCGGCGGCGGCGGCGGGGACAGGCACGAGCGGAGAGGGGCCCTCCTTCAGAGGGACCGACGCCGACGCCGACGCCGCCTCGGACATCTCCGGAGACCGCTGCCGCGCCAAAACCCCACCGACGCTGCTTCCCTTGGCCTGGGGGTTGAGGATGAGGCGCATCGCCTTGGGTGTGGCCGGCAGCCCAACGGCGGGGCCGCTGCGAGCATACATGCTCCGCTGCGGGTGCTGTTGCGGCGGCGGCGGCGGAGACGATGACGACGGCGACTGGCTTGGGGCAACAGACAGGGGGGCCGGGTTGGGCGACAATCCCGTTTGCCCCCCCTGTCCTTCCATGTCATCATCCCGGCCGGTGCCGGTAGCCTCGCCGCGGGTTTCGGACTCGACCGCGGCAGCGGCGGTCGCTGGGTCGACTAGGCCCGCGTTCTGGGTCCGCTGCGCGAGCGACCGTCGGCGCTCCTCGAGCTCCCGGGCGGCCGCCTCTTTCTTGCGCTGCCTCTCATCCTTCATCCGCCTCAGGTCGCCGGCGTGCTCAGTCGAGGAGGCCCGGGTGAGCGGCGCTCCGCCGCTTCGGGACCTCTGGCGGCGGGGAGGAGCAGGGCCGGCCGTCAGCATCGCCGTCGCCGTGGCAGCGGCCGCGCTGTGATCCCGAGCCCGGCTGTTGCTGCGCTTGGCCCGGAACTTTTCCTGCTCCTCGACCGCCCTGAGATAGTCGGCCTCGTCTTCTGACCCTTGGAAGTGGGCCGACATGGGCAGGGGCGACGACGGGGACCGAGTAGCGGAGGAGGCTCCTTCCTGCACGGCGCTGCGGCTGCGCGTATCGATGCGGAGAGCGGGACGGCTCCCGCTGCGGTCCGGTCGCCCCTCGGCTCCGCCGCCGCTGCCGCTGCTGCCGCCGCCACCGCCGCCGCCCTGACGACGGCTCGAAGCGCGGCTCGGTGTCCTCGTTGCCGTAGCCATGATTTCGTGATTTTCGTCCTGGCTGCTGCTCAGGTTCATGATCTCCTGAGGCGACATGGGAATCGGAGAGGTTGGAGACGTCTTGGACCTTGCCCACCCTGCCCCGTCGCCGGGACGGCGGCCTCGATCTTCGGTGGGCGAGTCGCCGGTGCGCTCGGCCTCATCGCGCTCCCGCGATGGCTCGCGATGGCGGCCCCGGCTGTTGTGACTGGGGGTCCTGCTCGCTGTGGCGGCGGCGCCGGCCTTTATCGGGTCGAGGATTTTGACGTGTTCCTCAACCGATCTGGCGCCATTCAGGTTGCTTCGCGCTGATCTCGTAGTGGCGGTGACGGCGGTGACGGCGGTGACGCCGGAGGATGAGGCAGATCCTGGCCCGCGCCGGCGGGGCCAGTGGAATCGGTTCGCGCCGCCGCCGCTGCTGCTGGTCGGCGACGTGACGTCGTCGCGGGAGCCCTGCCCTTGCAGCTGCAACTGAAGCTTCACATCCCGATCCCGTGATCCAGGGGCGCCGCCGACCCGCCCCGGACGAGGCTCGGGCGTTTTGGTCGTCATGGTGCCACTGCCGCCATCGGGAGATGATAGCTGGCTCTCTGCCTTGTACACTGACGAAGACAATGACAAGGACGACTGGTCCGTCGTCGAACCGGGAGACGCGAGTTGCTGCTGCTGCTGCTTCTGCTGCTGAGCAGTCGCGAGCTTTAGGTTCTCTCGCGACAGGAGGCTCTCGCCGATGGAAGGAAACCGGTCCGAGGGCCGGGCCGTGGTCGGGGTGTTAAACCGGCTGTGAACCGACGGCCGGATGAAAGCAGTCGAGGGATCGAGCCCGGCCGGGGATATGGCCGACTCGGCGATAGGCGTGATGCCAGCCGCGATCGGGGTCGGGCCGTTGTCGAAAAACTTGGTCTTGGCCCCGGTTCCGCCGCCGCCGCTACCGTGAAACGAGGTGATGAGCTTGAGCCCGACAGGCCTGCTCGCTCCGATCCCGCGCGCGGATGATAGCGGGCTGAGCAGATCTGGATTTGGCGGCGAGAGCGGCGGGCTCATGACCGGGGAGATGCTCCGGTCCGCACCGTTGGGCCGGAAGCTGAGCTGGAGCGCCGACGGCGACGCCCACGGCTCGGAGGACTCTTGATCGGTGCATGCGAAGCTGGACGGCATAGAGACATGGGATATGTCAGTATGGGGCAGAAAGACGACTGACTGCGGGCAGGGAGCAGGATAGGAGTAGGAGCAGAAGCAGTTAGGAATAGGAGCAGGCACCGACCATCTGATGGCGAGCTGCTGCTGCCCATGCTGTACCGCATGTTCGCCCCACTTCCGTACGATGGCCGCCTGGCGCTCCCACACGGCCGGGAAGGCGAGGCAGGTCAGGATCAGAGCCTCCATGTACCGCCGATGCGAGATGTAAATCTCGATCGCGTCGTTGAAGTCGCCAAGCGCGACGGTGATGGTGGCGGCCGCGTCCACCTCGCCGTCGCCGAGGAGGCGCTGCACGTATGCCCGGCCGAGCTGCTGCTGCTGCTGCGACGACGGCGACAATGCCCGGCTGCCGCCGCTGCTGCCGAGGGCGAGCAGCATCCAGTCCGACGGGGTCATGTTATCCGAGTGGTTCTGGACCATGTCAATCTCGGTCACGTCCTCCTCGCCAAGCCAGCGAGAGAGCAGCATCCGACAGGAGGACCCGGCCGGGTGGCGGGACCGCTCGTCCCGGATCAGGTCCTCCGCCTCGGCAGTCCAGCCAAAGATGGTGGCGAGCATCTGGCGCCGAAGGTCGTCGTTGGTCAGGCGGCCGTGGTGGCCCGGTGGGGAGGCCGCGGCCGGCAGCCGGTACGCTAGGTCGCTCAGGCGCGCCCGCGTAAACTGGAATAGATCTCTGGGTTCGGACCCGGAGGAGGAGGACGGGGCTCTGGCACGGCCCAGTTCGCCGCGCGTGAGCCTCGACGGGCGCACCCTGGCGGCGGCGGCGGCGGCGGCCGAGGATCTCGAAGACGAAGCCAGACTGCGCGTGCCGGCCGAGTGGAGGTCGCGCGGCTGGGGGGGGTGGTGGTGGTGCGACTGTTGCTGTTGGTGCGACTGCTGCGACTGGTGTGACCGGAGCGAGGTCGACCCGGAGATATAAGTGACGTCGGTCTGGGCCCGTGATGCGGCCGACGGGCGGCGGCTGCCGCCGCCGCTGCCGCCGTACCGGTCCAGGGAGCTGCTACCGCCGCTCCGGCTTGAGCTTGGACTCGACGTGTCATAGCGGTCAGACGCAGAGGCCGAGTTCAGCAGGAGCAGGTCCCGGATGTCTCTCCCCCCCCGACCGTCGTCGGCCGCGCGGTCTTCGTCGCTGCTGCTGGTGACGGTGATCACGCCGATCGCGTCCGAGTTCCCGGCCGCGTCCCTCTCCTCAACCGACACGGGCGGCGAGGGCGGCATGTCGCTGTCGTGGTGGCACAGGTTGATGGTCATCCTGGAGGGCGTGTTGAGGTCGAACTGCTGCACGGTTCCACCGTGCCCGAGCGTGAACAGGATCGCGCCGGGCCCGTACACGGCCAGACCCCGGACACGGTCGAGGGTGGGGATCTGGTCGTACGTGACATGCTTGGTCCTCACGTCCCACGAGACGGTCTGACTGCGAGGGAACAAGTCAGGTCGGGCCCGTCCATGTTGAGAGGGGTGGAGGGGGAGGACTGGACCCACCGGTCAGAATACTGGATGATGCGTCCGTTCTTGGACCATGCCATCCAGTTTGGCCCCTCGACGTAGTTCTCGGTCCTCCTCAGGATCCGCACCACCTTGGCCGGGTCGTCGCTGTGGTGGGCCTTGGCCACGCTCCAGACTCGAAGGTCGCCGTCCTGGGTCTGGGAGGCAAGCATGTCGGACCGCTGCCGGGAGGCGGACGCGTGCCAGGCCAGCGCGACCACGGGCGATGGCGCCCGCGCGGTCGAGAGGTTGTGCAGAATGGTGAATCGAGGTTGGAGCGTTACGATGAGGAGCGATCCGTTCTGATATCTGCCCGCCCGTCTCGGTCGTCAGCGATTCCCGATACACACACGCCCGCATACACACCCACTCATGCAGGCAGGCAGGCAGGCAGGCACACCCACCCACCCACCCACACACTCACCAGAGAACTCACCCAATCGCGAATGTCCGGCAGTCCGCCGCCGGCGCGAGCGCCGTAACCCGGATCTGGTCCAGCGTCCGGGCCGAGAGGTGTTCCGATGTGGCTGGCTCGAAGAGGATGATATTGCCCTGCGAGTTGCCTGCGGATCCATCCCGGTCAGCGAGTTAGACGGTCGGCCATCTATCGTGTCCGGGCGCTGTCCGGCCGACGTACCAAACGCCACGTTTCCGTTCCTCATCCATGCCGCCGCCGTCAGCGGCTCATACGATGCGAACCGGGCCAGCTCCTCGCCCGTCAGCAGGTCCCACACGATTGCGGTCTGGCCGGCGTCATAGCTGACGACGAGCCGGCCGCTGCCGTGCTCGCTCTGGTTGTCCACCGCCAGCAGGCGCACATTCTCGCCATGGCGTGAGAACCGCCGTTCGACCGCGAGGGTGTCGTGGCGGCAACAGATGACGGTCGAGCCCCGGCCGTACAGGAACATGGTCGCGGTCGCGGCCGACGGCTCGAACGGGTCCCGGCCCTTGGGTTCGCCCGCCATCGCTGCCATATCCCGGCGGCGCGGCCAGTGAGCGTGTATGGGATGGGGTAAGGGGGGGGCGTCCGAGTTCGGTCGTGGGCCAGGTCGGCGGCCCGCCGTTTGATTTTGTTCCCTCAGTGTCTCTCCCTCGGGCTCTCCCTCCCCCTCTTTCGCTATCTATTCTCCCCGCAAGCAGAGGAGAAGGCCAGATAAAAAACAAGGCAAGAGCGACAGCGCTGCAACGATGCGGCGATGCGGCGATGCGGCGATGGCGTGGTATCCGAGAGTAACCTGCAAGTATGCGAAAGTGGTTAGCCAAGCCGGCGGGAGACTACATGGGGAGCTCTTCGCGTCCGTTCCCTCTCTCCTCTTCTCTCTCCCATCGCTCCCCGTTCCCCGTCCCGTCCCCCGTTCCCCGTCCCTCGTCCCTCCTCCTCTGCCCCTGCTTCCAGGGTGAACAAGCCCTGCAGAGGTTTTGGTTTCGGGTTCGGTGCAGGGAATTGGAGCCTTGTACGGCGTCGCCTCGGCCCGCTCGTCTACTTGGAGTAGGGGAGAGAGGAGGACGAGCGGTCCGCTGCGGGCACCGGCGGCTGGGCACTGAAGCCTTGTGAGACATAAACGTACCACTTATACACACCGTACCTGCCGTGCAAGTCCGGTGATGCTGCCGAACCGGGTATCCGTCCGTCCCTCTAGACCATTACCCGGCGGATACACCGACCGCAACACGCATTCACACACGCACCCCCACACGCACCCACGCGCACACACGCACACGCACAGATGTCCGTCGCCGGACCAAGGCTTTTTTCTTCTCTCACTCTCTTGTCCCCTGTCCCCCTCTGTTCTCGCTTGTATCGCGATCGCTTTTCTCCCCGCTGCTGCCCTCTGCTCGGACTGCCCTCTGTTGTGAGACGGTAACGGCTGCAGGGTGCGGGGCGGTCGCGGGGCAGTGGTAGAGCGAAAGTGGCGAAAGTGGGGTGGGACTTGATGCCGTATCCGGCAAGTTGAAGCGCAAGGGCGCGCGAGCGGGCCTGGCGTGATGTCGGCAGGCAGGCAGGCCTCCCCTGAGAGCACTCGCGGCCGAGGGCGAGTTCTGCCGCGTGAGGTGACTTGCTCAGCCCGTATGATAGATGGTATCCGACCGACCGACCGAGAGCTTCGAAGCGCCTCTCGCGTCTCGGCGCTATCTCGCCACGCCGCGGTTATATATACAAGCCAGCGCGAGGGGTGCTGCCGCGGTGCGGAAGGCGGCGGCGTCTCGGGGAGGTGGTGTATGGGAGGGCGCAAGATAAGCAGATCTAGTTACGGATCCGAGGGGGCCAAGGGAAGACCGAGGGGGGGCCGAGGGGAGAAGCAGGGGAAGGACGCGGATAAAAGAGGCAACAGAAGCAGCAGCAGCGCAGAGTGGGATGGGTGGAGCAACAAGGGGATTTGGGTACTCGCTCCACAGGCGCTCAGATACGCCGAGTCCAATGCAACGGCGAGTCTAAGTGAAGGGGGAGCTGTGATGGCGGTGGCGGTGGTATGTGGTATAGAGGTCGTGGTGGTGGGGGGATGGAAGCGGGACGACAGCCGTTATCAAATCCCGCGTGTGGCTATGACGAGGGGGGGGCTATCAACTCGAGACACAGGCCAAGGCGGGAGAGAGGGGGGAGCAAAGAGGAAGCCGGGGGAGAGAGAGGAAGAGGGAGACGAAAAAGAAAAGGAAAAAAAACCAGAAACGGGGGAATGCAAGCAGTCGCATGTTCGCCCCCTTCTGCTCCGGCTCGACTATAGCTCGGCTCGCTACTGGCAAGACCGCGGCCCAGTCAGGTTCGAGGACGGCCGGATTGGCCAGGGTGCGCCTCGGCTGGGTGGATGGCGCGGCCCGTCTCGCGGATGTCATGTATGGGTGAACCGGCCAGGGACCGAGCCAGGCCTTCTGACTAGAATCACGCACGGGCTGTGGGGGGGCGGATAGGGCCGGGGAAGATGATTTCAGAAAATAAAGCCCAAAACGGAGACAGGGCCAGCGGTAACACAATACGGCGCCTACGGTTCCAGCCAGTCGTCGTCGTGACCCCTCGCCACGGCCGGGAAGGCAGACAGGGCGGCGGCAGCTGACGACTATGCAGGGTCTCTGTCTGGGTCGAGAGTGGTCATCTCTCCCTCTCTGCCCGATGATGGGACGGGGGGAGAAAAAAACATGAAATCGGAAAAGAAAGAAGTGGAGTCCCGACCGTTCCTGGCTGCTGCTGCTGGCCGCAGCCAGCCGCACGGCGCCACACGCGGCGGAAGCATGTGGGATGGAAGAGGAAGATTTATTACCGATCAGCAGCAATATTCTCATGACCGCAGCGTCGCCGTTGAGGTCGGCGCACGGCGGCGACGATTCGTGGGCCGTTGCAGCCCGTTCGTCCCACGCTAGTAGGGAAAGGGGTCTTGCCAGGTTCCGGGCCGGCCAGTAGGGGATCGGTCCGGCCTGCTGCTGCGGTACGCGATAGACGAGGGCAGGCCCCTTGCACTGCCATCTCGCGCGAAGGACGAGGAACGAGGGACGAGGGCGAGGAGGCGAGGGCGGGTGAGTCAGTGATCGACTTGTGGCCATGGCCCGTCCTCAGGCCGGCCCGGCCGTGGAATCGCAGGATCACTCTCGAGACTGCCGCGGTCTCGTCGCGCGCGGGAGCAGCAGCCGCAGCCGCAGCAGCCGCAGCCGCAGCAGCGGCGCCGG
>JAOYNC020050037.1:0-11245 GCA_025802115.2 Bertia moriformis
GATTGCGTCCGACACCGACACCCCTGACCCCGCCGCCATCGCTGCCGCTACCCCGACAACATCTGACCTCTTCGCCATCCAGCCCGCCACCCCCAACACGGCTACCACCTCCGCCACTTCCATCGCGACCACCTCCCAGGCAGACCCTGATCCCGCCAAGGTGTCAGTATCCGACGACTGGATTGATCTCGTCCTCGACCAGCTGCTACGCGAGGCGGCAGAGGCGAAATGCCGGGGCCCCCGAGCCATGACACCATCACCACAGCCGTCGTCGCCCTCGATCTGGTCGTCTGAGCCGGAATCCATGTCCCAGCACAGCAGCCAAGACGCAGGTTCACTCGTGTCCGCCTCCGCGACCTCTTCTGTACCACCCTCTCCGCCAAGACTGACCGAGTCTGAGGAAGATATCGACATCTGGGACGTGTCCGATGAGGATGTGGTCAGTGGAATCAAACAACTGCTTTCCCCAACGACAGCCACGGCGCACCCACGGCCGGGAGCAGCGCTGTTGCCCACTTGAAATTTGACGGCGTGTGGAGGGGGGCGGCCGGGCAGCGAGTGTTTTTTATTTCCTTATTTCCTTGATTGGTTTCTTTTGCTGGCAGACAAGAGCCGGATGTTACGTATAGTAGTCTCTCTTTAGTATATCCAGCGAGTCTCTGGCCTAGTGGAATTGATATTTTGCCTTTCGAGCGAAGTTCTGCATGAATTGAGTTGTACAGGTGAGTGGACCCGACGGGTGCCACTTGACCCAGCCGGCGGAAATGGATGCCAGGTGGCAGGTGGTATGATGGTTCGTGGTCTATATATATATATGGTAACAATGCCAGAAAGAATGACGAGTATAATTTGAGTTTTTCAAATTGAAATAACTACCCTCGACCGTCGTCTACCATACCTACCCTGCTTCTCACCACAGAGCTGTTGCTGGGTGGCGGCCGGCGACCAATAAGTCGGTATCACGTGACAAGAAGCCGGCCCTGCGAAGCCGCGAACCCACCCAGTCAGCGTTCACGTATCCCACCACCCCATCCCACCACCACCACCTAGCCGTCGGCCTCTGTTATCTCCCTCCCTCCTCCTCCTCCGACCGGCCCGCCGCCGTACCATTCGGCCTCCCCTTCGAAAATTCGACCCGTTCTTCATTCCGAACCGCCGCCGCCTCAACTCCTAGGACCACGTCGCAGCAAGCAGAGACCGATCGATAGGCGCAACTCGCGCCACAAAAGCCAGCCATGGCCGCGCCCCCTCCCCAGCAGCAGCAAGGCTCACCGATGGAGGACCAAGCTCGCCTCCTCGAAGATGCCCTGATCGCGGTCCGGCAGCAGACCAGCCTGATGCGCAAGTGCCTCGATACCCCGGGCAAGCTCATGGACGCTCTCAAGTGCTGGTGCGCCTCATCCACGCCACTCCGCCCCGTAACCCGCCTCTCCCATCCCGCTCCGTAACCCATCTCTCCCATCACGCTCCGTAAAACATGCCGCGCATGGGCCGTGCATGGGCCCTGTCGGTCTCGAGGCTCGATCGACTGACCGACCTACGGCTAAAATACTTGTCTGTCTCCAGCTCGAACCTTGTCTCGGAGCTCCGCACCGGTAGCCTCGGCCCCAAGCAGTACTACGAGCTTTACATGGCCGTGTTCGACGCTCTGCGCCACCTCTCGGTCCACCTCCGCGAGAACCACCCGGTCAACCACCTGGCGGATCTGTACGAGCTGGTCCAGTACGCCGGCAACATCGTGCCGCGCCTGTACCTGATGATCACCGTCGGGACCGCCTACATGTCCGTCCCGGCCGCCCCCGTCAAGGAGCTGATGAAGGACATGATGGATATGAGCCGTGGCGTCCAGCATCCGGTCCGCGGCCTGTTCCTGCGCTACTACCTGGCCGGCCAGGCCCGCGACTGCCTTCCCACCGGCTCCGACGACGGGTCCTCGGGTGGCCTCGCCGACTCCATCAACTTTGTGCTCACCAACTTCGTCGAGATGAACAAGCTCTGGGTCCGGCTGCAGCACCAGGGCCACTCGCGCGAGCGCGACCAGCGCACCCGCGAGCGGCGCGAGCTGCAGCTGCTGATCGGCAGCAACATTGAGCGGCTCAGCCGGCTCGTCGACCTGGACACGTACCGGACCAAGATCCTGGGCCCGCTGCTGGACCAGGTCGTGCACTGCCGCGACGTGCTGGCGCAGGAGTATCTGCTCGAGGTCATCACCCAGGTCTTCCCGGACGAGTTCCACCTGCACACGCTCGACCAGTTCCTCGGCGCCGTGTCGCGGCTGAATCCGCACGTCAACGTCAAGGCCATCGTGGTCGGCATGATGGACCGGCTGAGCGAGTACGCCGAGCGGGAAGGCCGGTCCGTGGGGGGGGGGGGGGCGGCAGCAGCAGGGTCGGGAGCCGGAGTCGAAGGGGGACCAGCTGCAGTCGGCGAGGACAAGGCCAAGGCGGAAGAGGAGAGCCTCGCCAAGCTGCTCGAGAATACACGCCTGCGGAAAGAGGGACGAGAAACGGCAGCGACAGAGGAACCGGTAGCGGACGCCGCCGAAGACGGAACCAATGGACGAGGCAGCGAACAAGAGGAAGAAGATGGCGATGGGGCAGTGGCCACTGGAGATAATGACAGAATATCTCCGCTGACCGAGACCAAATCAGGCGACGGCCAGGACGGAGA
Source organism: Bertia moriformis (assembly GCA_025802115.2). NCBI lineage: Eukaryota > Fungi > Ascomycota > Sordariomycetes > Coronophorales > Bertiaceae > Bertia > Bertia moriformis. Next base: position 2,671 of record JAOYNC020050037.1, read on the forward strand.
GCAGCAGCAGCAGCAAGACCAAGAGCAGCAGCAGCAACACGAGCAAGACAGCCAAAAACAGCAGGGCCAGCAGCAAGACCAGCAGCAGGAGCAGCAGCAGGATCAGCAGGAGCAGCAGGAGCAGCAGCAGGGGGACCAGCAACAACAGCAAGACCAAGAACCTCCGTCGCAGCAGCAGCAGCAGTCCGGCATCCCGCTCAACGTTCGCCTCTACGAGGTCTTCTTCGCCCGAGTCCGGAACCTGGTCGAGGCCCAGCACCTGCCGATCCAGGACACGGTCGCGCTCCTGGTCTCGCTTGCAAACCTGGCCCTCAACATCTACCCGGACCGGCTCGAGTACGTGGACCAGATCCTCGAGTACGCCAACGGCAAGGTCCGCGCCAACCTCAACAGCGCCGATCTGCACTCGCAGCCGGCGCAGCAGTCCCTGCTGGCCCTGCTGAGGGCCCCGATCCGGCACTATGCCTCGCTCTTCACCGCTCTGTCGCTGCCGACCTTTGTGCCTCTGCTGCAGGGGCAGTCGTACCCCACCCGCCGGGCCCTGGCCGGGGACGTTGCCCGGGCCCTCCTCCAGGGGGGCCCTCAGACCTACATCACGACCGAGGCTGATCTGGCCAACGTGCTCGAGGTCTTGAAGGTCCTCATCCGGGAGGGATCACAGCAGCAGCCGCCGCCGCCGCCGCCGCACCCACACCCGCACCCGCAGGGGCCGCCACAGCAGTCACAGTCACACAAACGACTCGCAGCCTCTACCGAAACAGATGACACCGCCGAAGAGCAGGGGTGGCTAGCCCGCATCGTTCACCTGGTCCGCAGTCCGGACGACGAGACCCAATTCCGACTGCTGCAGACCCTGCGCCAGGCCTACGCTGATGGCGGCGACCGGATCCGCACCACCACTCCGGCCCTGATCACTGTGAGCATCCGACTGGCGCGCCGGCTGAAGATGCGGGAACATCAGCAGCTGCAGCAGTCGCAGAAACGGCCGGGAGGAAAGGATGACAGTGCCGACGGCAGCGCCGGAAGCAGCGGCAGCAGCGGCGCCAACTGGGAGACCCAGAGCCGGGCTCTCTACAAGTTCATGCACTCGGCCCTGGTCGCCCTCTACACCCGGGTGGGCGGCCCGGCCGCGGCCGAGCTCTCTCTCCGGCTCTTCTGCGCGTGCGGCCAGACCGCGGATGCAGCTGGGTTCGAGGAGGTCGCGTACGAGTTCTTCGCCCAGGCCTTCACCGTGTATGAGGAGGCGGTGTCGGATTCGCGGGCCCAGTTCCAGGCCGTCTGCGCGATCGCCAGCTCGCTGCACCAGACCAGCCGGTTCGGACGCGAGAACTACGACACCCTGATCACCAAGTGCGCCCAACACGGGAGCAGGCTCCTGCGCAAGCCGGACCAGTGCCGGGCCGTATACCTGGCCAGCCATTTATGGTGGGCGACGGCTCGGAATAGCAGCAGCAGCGGCGGCGGCGGCGCGGCAGCAACTCCGGCGACCATGCCGTTCGACGCCCCCGGCGAAGAAGACAAGAAAAATGGCGAGGAAGGCGCCTTCTCAGGCGGCGGCAGTGTCGAACCCCAGCAGGAGCTGCTATACCGGGACGGGAAACGCGTGCTCGAGTGTCTGCAGCGGGCCCTGCGCGTGGCCGACTCGTGCATGGAGACGGCCACGACAATCGAGCTGTTTGTAGAGATCCTCGACCGATATGTGTATTACTTTGATCAGCAGAACGAGGCGGTAGGTGGTGTTGGTTCCGATTCTCATTCTCTTGAACTACTGCTCCCTTCCTCGCTAACCCCTGATATATAGATCACCATCAAGTACGTTAATGGTCTCATCGAGCTGATCCACTCCAACCTGGCCAGTGACCAGCATGAGTCGGCAGCGGTGGAAAGCAGCCGGAAGCACTTTTACCAGACGTTGGAGAACATCCGGGCGCGCCAGTACGACGGGGTGGTGCTATATCCCCAGAGGTAGGCCGCGTAGGGAAGCGGGCCGGGGAAGTTAATCATGTGTACATGTCAGTAGTGCTAAATTGCTCATACGGGCCGCGGCGACACCCGAGGGATGGTTGACGGATGGCTGGGGGGTGGTTGGGGGATGGTGTTTTGGGAGTGGATAGTACCAAGCTTGCCAACTGCACTCGCCTGCGTTGTTCTTTCTTCACCGTCGGGCGATCCCGAGCAGGGTACGAGTTTGAATCAAACCTACGAGAACGAGATACCACGGGCGGATCGTCTCATGCGATGTTGAGCGGACTGGCGAGAATGGCGTGATATGCCGCCGCCAGGTTATCAAGTCTCCAGCTACCGTGAGCGGACACGCGAGGACGAAAGCGGATGATCCACACTCGGGGAGTGCTCCCGGCTGCTTTCCACCGCTGCCGGCTCATGCTGGCTACTGGAGGGGTCATCCCGAGTGGGGACCGAGTTATCATCAAACGCATCGCATCAGCGAGTTGTCTTGTCACGGCCGATCTTGAGTGGAGACGAGAATAGAACCGGCTGTTCCACACCCGGCGAGTGAGATGCTGGCTACAGCTTGTCCCAAGCGGACGTGTCAAGCTCGGCGAGGGGGCGAGGGGCAAGGGGGCAAGAAGGAGCTGCTATCAGCGGCTTCGGCCCATCCAGGGCGGCGAATCCCTCTGTGACCGCAAATCGGTGGTGGGAGAGACTACATTCATTATGGATGAGGCGTCTGGGGGATCATGTGGTGGTGAAAATGACCCTGTCGAGTTCAATTGCTTTCGTTCGTACCCGAAAGAGATGAGATTGACAATATGATGGATAGGATGTCCTGAAATCGGGTGGTAGGGGTGAGGCAGTCAAGCTCGGCTGCCTCCCTTCTTGCCCGAGATGTGGAGAAAGTCTACATGATGGAAGGACGTTCAGGGGCCGTACGGTGGGAACAAGGCAGTCGAGCCCGGCCATTTCCCTTCTTGCCCGAAAGGTAAAGAAAGTGGGGATCGTGTGGTGGGGATGAGGCCGTCAAGCCTAGTTGCCTTCCTTCTTGCCCGAAGAGCAGGGAGAGCGGAAGCGTGGAATGTTTCTCTCGGGGCACTGCCGCAGGCGACTCGAGCTCGAGAGACCCAAGGGGGGGAGAGAGCTTGAGTCCTCCTGCCCCCGAGAAGTCGACCCCTCCCGGCAGAGAATCCAACTCCTCTCGCCCGAGACTTGGACCGTCCGACCGGAGAATTCGTCCCCCACCAAAAGGCCAGCTGCTGGTCATCATCAAGGCCTCGCCGACCGCGGCACCAAGAGCACAAAAGTCCCCGCTTCCGGTCGCAGTTGGTTCAATCATTAGTCAGCCCCTCCCACTGTCGTCACGGATGGAGGGGAGAGGCCGCAGGAGAGAAAGTTTGCGTGTATTCAACGCCGGTTAGAGTCCAGAATCTGGCCAACTGCCGACAGGAGAGCAAGCTCTCGCGCTGGCTGGCTCGACCCCCCCGCGTCATTCATCATCTTGGCAGGCGCGCCCAGCACAGCCCGGCCCTGGGTTCTCGGCCGCCGGTCCACCCCCCGCCCTCCCCCGCGTCAGTCATCGGCGAGCAGACTTGGCCTCCGGTCCGGCCCCCCCTCTGGCACCAACAGCTTGACGCTTCTCGCCGTGACCGCAGCCTGCCTGCTGGGTGTTGGTAAGACGACGCGCGCGCGCGCGATCAGCGACGACTGCTCTCTCGGCCACGCCCTGCGGGGCCAGAAGGGGGAGCCGGCCCCCCCCTCTCCCCCTATCCCCGCCACCTCGTCTCTTTTTGGCGGCCCGCAGCAGAGAATCCCGTAGCCGACAGCCTCCATGCAGCGCCCAGGCCGTCATCTCCGTCCAAGCGGCGGGGGTATAGATAGTGTAATTCCCGCATGTGGTTTTCGTCTGCGTTTCTACCGGCACCCCATCCCGGGGCCGAGCATCGCCGCGCCAGCCTACGCCACGATACCGTACGGCCCCTTTGGGGGGCACTCGAGGTGCCCCAGGCCCAAGCCAGACTTTACAAGGGCCGCCACTGCGATACGGCGGACTCGACACCGCCTCCCCTCTTCCCAACGAGGTCACTCAGTGCTGCCAGCTCCCCCTCCGTCGAGCCCCCTCACGGCCGCAAAGCAGCCAGCCAGCGCCCCCCGGAAAGAGAACCCTCTCTCCCTCACGGCCGCCACCACGAAGCAAACCGCCTACTGCCGGCGCCGGCGCCACGAAGCAAACCGCCCCCCCGTCCGCTCATCTCCGGCATAGACGGACGTCCCCCCCCCGAGCGCACGAGCGGGGAAGGTGGGACATCATAATCGGGTTAAATCAATTTCTGCGCCGCCCCGCTGCGCGGTTCCCGACACGTCGGTAGCCCCCCCCCCCATGGCTTACACCCCAGTGGCCGACTTTGCTTGTGGCTGCCTCGCGTCGGTGCCACCACACTACCACCACCGCCACCACGACCGACCACCATCCCTCCCCCCCATCAGGGCGCCCGTGCCGTCTACGGACCCTCATTCCGTCCCCCGTCTTTGCCTCATTTTTCTGCCCATCCACGCCGGGTCCCCTCATCCCACCCGGGCCCCCTCATCCCACCCTGTTGGCTGGACCGGCCGCGCCGGATACAAGACACCCTGATGGTGGCCTACCTTGGTAGGCCACCTCACGCCCAAACAAACCCGACAATGTGACTCTGTAAAATGTCCAAGATACCTGCGAGCGCCTGCGGGCAGAGAGCGAGAGATCCAGCCGGTGCACGTATCTGCCAGATATCGTCACTCGCCGTGCTGCAGATGCCTGCCCGCTTGCCCGCCTGCGCCGTCTGCTTGTGGGCGCATGCAGTTGGCCAGGTGCAACTATCCTCTTGACTCGGGACGGCAACTATGCCACCAACTTAGCGCCCGCCTGGCAAACACCATCCGATCGCAAATGCCAAACCCGATATGGAGAAGCTGCAGCAGCAGTCTGTCCGTCTGTCCCGAAGGAGTTGGCGCCGGCCGGGTCGTCGGTCTGGGCCCCCCCCCCACTCCCTCCCCGCCCCTCCGCAGCGAAAATTCCACCGACACGCTGACATATTGGCAGGCCCCGCTGCTGCACCCACCCACCCTGCTCGGATGCGATGCCATGCCCCGCCCCCACCTTGGTCCGATAATCAGAAAAGATGGACGGAAAACAGGGAGATTTCCCGATTTCCAGCTGCTCAGCATCACAGGGCTGCTGCCGCCGCCGCCGCCGCCGCTGCTGCTGCTGCTGCAGGTCAAGCCAGGGACGACACATGTCCCCCTGGCAGCCGATGGACTGGACTGGTCTGCCTACCAGGGTAGCTGAGGGGCAGCTAGGGGTAGCTACCCTCCTGGACAGATTTTTTTGGCTTCTGCTCTCCCTTTGCGCCGCCCCTTGCGACCGCGTCACCTGCGGCCGCGTGCTGCCTGCCTGCCTGTCTGCTTCCCCCGCCATTATCAGCGCCAGATGGCACATGTCTCTCTCCACATCGCACCTTGCTCCTTCCTTGACGTGACTCGCTCGGTGAGGACATCTCATCCCACCACCCCCCCTCTCGAAAAGACGTACAAGTCAGCTGCGGTCCGAGTTTTGGCATGCCAGCTTCTGCTTCTGGTTGTTCCCTCCACGCCTGGTCCTGCCGCTGGCCGGCGGCCGTGACTCAACCATTCCAAAATGTGGCAGGGGGGGTGGTCTAAATTGCCGTTTTGGTCTCGCAAAGACGGTGTGGATGCGGCGGATCGGTCGGTCAAGTCTTTCCTTCCGGACGGTGGCCGACGACAACGACGCCCGCCGCCTCTTCGCGCCAGAACCCTGCCTCGAGCTGTTGCCACGCTCCATGCCAGGGCGGTATGGAAATCGTCGTAGTCGTTCTTTAGTTTTTTCTTTTTCTTTTCTTTACACCCCCCCCCTCCCGCCTTCCCTCCCGCCGACTTCGCTTCGCTCGGCTTGCACCTTGCGCCCCCGGCCGCCCCTGCCCTCGCTTCTCGAATATAATAAGCTTAGCTCACGGCCGCCGCTCGTCCGGTCCGTACTGGCCCCCCCCTTCCCTCTTTACTCTTCCCTCTTTACTCTTCCCTCTACTCTTCCCTCTTTACTCTTCCCTCTCTACTCTCCTCTCGCTCATCCTCCCTCCCGCCTGCTTTTTCTCTGCCCGAGTTTCCATTTCGTCTCCCTCTCCATCTCTCTTTCTCACCCAGTCTTCTTCCTCCCCCCTTCTCTCCCTCCCTGCCTCGGTGCCTCGTCCGCGGCCATCAGGTGCTGCTCTCTCTGAGCATCCCAACCCAAAGCCCCGGCCAAGTCACTCAATCCCGCTCTTTTCTACCCACCCGTGCAACAACAACAAGAACAACAAGAACAAACCTCTCAGCTTTACTTCCCCCATTCTGATTTCTTCCAATCCTACTCTACTCCCGAAGAGTTAAGAGTGGCTGTGGCTGTGTGGCACCGCGATCGCGTCAGCGCTAGAACCGCCATACACCGCATCCGCGTCAGTTAGCTGCCGCCCTCCCTCTGCCTCGCTCGGTCTCGCCGGCTCACCGTCTCACCGCCTCGCAGCGTTACACAGACAGGTGCGCTCCCCGCCCAGCCGGGCAGCCGGCCATGGATCCGCCAGTGGGTACCCTGCCGGCCGGCTGCTGCCTCGGCCGCGCCGGCTTCGCGCTCGACGTGCTGCGCTACGTGTACCCGGCCGTCCTGTTCGTTTCCTACGCGGTCGCCTCTCTCGTCGCCGTCGTGACGCTGCAGACCATCAAGGCAGCCAGAGAGCAGAAGGAGCGACCGGGAGCGGCGGCCGCGACCGCGACGCGATGCCGCGTCAGCATCTGCATGATCGGCCTCGTCATCCTCTCCTATCTCTCTCAGGTTATCCTTGTGCTCGTCAGGGCTCTCGTGCTGGACGTGCCCTTCGGCCCGGACAGCGCCGTGGTGGGCTCGCTGTCGTGCATCCTCATGTTCGGCATGCTGCTGTCGGGCCTCACCGGCGAGAATCCGCCGGTCTGGCGGTCCTACGTGGTCATCTGGATCCTGGCCCTCGGCTTCGAGGCCTCGGTCCTCGGCCTCCAGGCCCCCCTCGGCTCGCGGATGAGCATCGTCCAGGCCGTGGATGTGGCCGCCTCGGGCCTGCGGGTCTGCGCCATCCTCGCGCTGCTGGGCACGTACGCGGCCTACCGGCGCACCTCCACCGGATCCGCCGGGGTGGGGCAGGACCAGGCCGCGGATGAGGAGCGGCAGGGGCTGCTGGCCAAAGACGGCGACGATGCCGAGGCCCAGGAGGCCGGATACGGCGCCACCACCGGGAACGATGCCACCACCGGGAACGGTGCCGCCAAGGGCCAGGACCAGGACCCTGGCAAGGGCACGGACAAGAAAAATGGCAATGACAAGAAGGGCAAGGCCGAGAAGAAGAAGAAAGTACACGAGTTGGGCTGGCGCAAATCTCAGCGCGAGGCCCGCGAGGCGCTGGAGAAGCGACTCGAGGAGGACGGCAACTGGTTCACCTACCTCCGCAGCTTCGGCATCTTCTGGCCCTACATCTGGCCGGCCGGCAACCGGGGCCTGCAGGTCCGCATCGCTTTGATTGGCCTGTGCATGGTCTGCTCCAACGCCCTGCACGTCTTGATCCCGCGCCAGGTCGGCATCATCATGGACGCGCTGGCCGGCACCAGCTCCGGCAGCGGCGCCGTCGTCGGCGCCGTCCTGCTCCAGGTCCTGATCTTCATCCTCCTCCGGCTGGCGGCTGGCGAGTGCGGCGTCGACCTGGTCAAATCCTGGCTCCTGATCCCGGTCCGGCTCTGGACCGTGCAGTCCTTGAACGTCAACACATTCCGCCATCTCATGCACCTCTCGGCCGACTTCCACGACTCGACATCTCTCGGCGACATGTTCAACAGCATGTTCGGCGGGAGCCGGCTGTCGACTATCCTCGAGAACGTCCTGTTCTCCACCGGTCCCATGTTTGTGGACATGGCCCTCGCGTTCGTATATCTGTCCGTCATCCTGGGCCCGTACGAGGGCCTGATCTCGGTCGCGTCCGGCACCATGTTCGTCTGGGTGGCGGCCGGCATGGTCTCGCGCCGCGACAAGGCCGTGCAAAGGCTCGAGGAGCTGCAGAACGAGCAGTGGCAGGCCAAATGCAACGGCCTGACCGGCTGGCAGACCGTCAGCTCCTTCAACCAGGTCGAGTACGAGTGCAACCGCTATAAGGACGCGGTCCACGCCGAGACCGACCTGAAGCGGGAGGTGCAGTTCGGGTGGCAGCTGTCTAGCGCGCTGCAGTCACTGGCTCTGCTCTCGGGACTGGCCGCCAGCGCCGCCCTGGCTGTGTTCCGGATCCGCGACGGCCGGGCGACCCCGGGCCAGTTCGCCATGCTGCTCTCCTACTGGGCCCAGATGAGCGCGCCGCTCCGGTACTTGATCGACTTTGGCAAGAGCACCCGCGAGGACTTCATCTTCTGCGAGCGGCTGCGCCGCATCATGAGCACGCAGCCGACGGTGCAGAGCCGGCCGGGCGCGCGCCCGATCCGGTTCCAGGCCGGCGAGGTCGAGTTCCGCAACGTCTCCTTCGGATACGACAAGGACAAGGATAAGAAGACCAAGGACAATAGCAAGGAGGGGGGCGGCAAG